>OMLP01010438.1:2217-13021 GCA_900302685.1 Spondyliosoma cantharus | reverse complement strand
AATGAGATGGCTGGTCCGCTGTGGCTTTACCGGTGTTCTACTGAGGAAAGTAGCAGTACGCAGCCAACAGTTGCCCTCCTGCCTTCTGTAACTTTATAGGCTACTTACTTATAGGCTACTTATAGGCTAAAGAAATATATAGGCCAAGCAAATTAATGGGGGTATCTGTAATATCCAAAGATTTTGCATACCTTTTCTAAAATACTGCTTGTTCTGTGGTGTTGGCATGCCCAATCTGATCACTGCAGGCATCAGATTTGCCTGCACTGAAAGCGATAAATGACTCGCGTCTATTATCGCTTTCAGTGCGTTTGAGTCTGCTTTCTTTTCGTGGTTGTAAATAGAACTTTCGGCCCTAATTCCATGTCCCCACCCATTGTACCAATCCACAGACAGAAAGGAAATGACAGGGAAGTGAAGGGAGAGAGAGAGAGCTGCTTCTATGTGCCTCCCTACTTCATGCAAAGTCCTCCCATGTAAAAACAAATGTCTGCGTGAGATAATTTTGATTCAAGAACTCTTCTCATTAGTTTACATTCACAAAGATCAGATGGTAATGTTGCTACCTGATACTAGCAGAGTAAAACCCATAAAAGTCTTAAACAGCGCAGCACCATGCGCGGGTGAGCTCTCATAGACACAGTTTTTCCCCTTGGGAGAGAAAATTAATCTCAGTTCTGAGTGAGAAATTGTGCCTCTGCATGTGTCCTGTTTGCGTTTTCCAAATACAATTGTTAAAGCTGCACTCATTCGTTTTTCATATCAGCAATGGAAATAATAATCATACACGCACAAGAAGTCTTTTTATTTCTAAAGTTTCTTAAGTTTGCTATTGACTGTGTTCCCCTGCTGATTTTATGATTTTTGTATTTATTGAATTTGCTTTTTTGCTCTGATTAATAAATGTGTTCTTTGATTTTGAAACAGTAGCCTTATAATGTTGTTATTTAGCCTCTCTGAAATGTCATTAACAGTATTAGCTGTCTGTAGTAGTAACAGTAGAATGTTTTTTGCAGTTACCCTGCAATTGATTTCCATGTGTGTGCGTGTGACATGTTTAGTAGCGGTGCGCACAGGAAAATAGGGCTCCCCCGAAAACCCACTGTGTAATTCAAAACCCTGGATGAGATAATGTTTTAACTTTTTTCACGTTAAGTTTGGTCTTGTTTGCAGAGCTCCTTTCTCACTCTCACTCACCAAGCACACCAAACACCTTGAGTAAACTTGTGGATTTCTCTGGGTTTTTAAACAACATTGAAAACAGCTGAGACGATATACATACATGTAGACAATTTTAGAATATAAATAACAAGAGTATATTTGTTTTTAGATTTTTTTATGGAAAATTCTGATATATAATATCTTTAAAAACTACTTAATATGATTAAATATAACTTTGCACGTGAGCATAGTCAAGTCTATTTTGGTCAGTTCAAAATGAATACTGTTATTTTAGTGAGTACAAAGTAGGTGCCCAAGAGGTACTTACACTTCTGAGAGAAACATTTGACTTAAACCCAGACAGGCATGAAAGAAATCAGAAAAATAAATATTCAGGACAAAATAAATTCTCATCATAAAACAAAAATTCAGTTGTTTTAGACATCGCCCCCTGTAAGAAATGTTCATGCTAGCCACCAAAGGTGGATAACACTGACTGACTGATATCTGACTGGTCAGTTTTGGACTGTTTGGGAAATACTAATTCAGGTCCAGTTGTATTTTATTCTTTGTTTAGTTTTCCCCTTTGTGTGCAGATGTGCACATTTGCAGTGCCCCACGTGGGTGAAGGTCTTCCATTTTGCATGGAATGCCAAGTGGACCATGAGCATGGCTGCGTCATCCCATTACCTGCCTCTGAATTCTTCCAAACCTTCCATCCAAAATCCGTTCAGAGGACGATGTTATGTAACTGACCTGAAATCATTGTCTCGGGGCGACAGTCCTCCCACCACCTCCATCTCGTGAGCCTCCTACTCTGAGATGCTGACAAAGGCCTGGTCAGAGCAGGGCCACAGCCTCCACCTACCACTTCCTGTTGTGAGCTCAGGAGAGGCCACCAGGCCCTGAGAGAAAGGCTGCTGACTGCAGGCAATATAGGACAGAGTGGGTGGTCTCAGAGAGAGAGGGAGGCAGACTGAAGAAGGAGAACGGCAGGTGGGAGATTGGAAGGAGCTCAGTGTGTTTTTGGAAGCAGTGTGCACCTCTTCCAAGTGCTGAGTGACATGGTGATATTTGGTGCAGTTTGACAATGTATAGCAGGACAAAACACTGGCATCACCCCCAGAGTTACAGGGAATATCTTTAACAAAAATACACAAGTTTGAACAGCCTATTAATGACAAATAAGATAATCAAGACTAAAAAACACCCCTTAAATTGATTCATGTGATGTTCCTTTTTCTGTTTTTTTACTTCTTAAAATCTGAATGTCAGTCCATCTACATTTAACTGAATTCCCCAAGAAATTGTCAAATTTTTTTTGTGGAAATGTCTTAAATATAAGTCATCGCCAAGTTATCGGGACCAAGAACACCAAGAGCAGTGCAAGTCCCATAATGCAGGATACACAAAATGGTGTGAAACATGCATACCATAGGCACACCTAGCTTGATCTAATACATTACTCATTACTTTTTATAGCCTGCTCTGAGTCACTTTCCTGCCAGGTCAGAACCTCATACTCACCTTCAGTTCACACAGTGTTGAATTTGGTTGATTAACATTGAGAAAGGTTGTTAAGACAAGGCATCTTTTAATCATTGAATGAGTAATATTAAATGGACAGACAGATTTACACAATTATAAACATTAATTTCCCTGTTTTTATTAAAGCCTATTGTAGTCACACGCTACAAGTCAGAAGCTCATATGCACCTTCTTCATCCACAGTGAACAACAGCAGTTCAGGTGGTGAAGTAAAGATAAGAGCAGAGGAACAAAAAACAAATAGATTTTCTAGGTGACTTTCTTTAAAAGTCAGAACCTCAAACTCACTTTCTCTCCATATATGGTTGAGTATGATATGGATTGAAAAAAGGTTAGTGAGATAGGTCAACTTTGAATTATTAGTGATACTGGTGGTAGTGATATTAAATGGACAGATAGGTTAACAGAATCAGACTCATAGTTTTTCTTTCCAAGTCATGAGAATAAGGGTTAAAATTGTGAAAGAGGTTAACTCATTTAAGTCCTGTCAGACAGTTGAAAACTTTAAAAGGTTAGGTAAATATGACAACATGCTGTAGCAATGGCGTTACGGTTAGGGTTAAGGTTACAACTGTAGGGTTAGGGTGTACAACTGTCTCAGCAGCTTAGGACAATTGATATTGATGGTTAACATGGATACTGATGACCTTACAAAACATTTAGGGCCTACTTATACACATTCAAATGACATCTTAGTAGTTTTCATCAGTTCATTTCTATAATAACAGAAAGAAAAAATAAAGACATTGACAATAACATATGCCAACAATCACTATACTGTATCAAAATCACAGTATCCCAAAAAATAACAAATAATTGTTCATTCTAATATGTCAAAAAGTATTCTTTTATATAGGTATACTAACGACTAAAATCATGCATACTGTGCTGAATACAATGGATATTATTTGTATTTACAGTTTGGAACCAAAGTTCCATTTTGATTGAAAATGTAAAAGTTAGCACTATTTGGACCACCAAGCCTTTACTATGAGCAGAAACCTGACAATATGGCAACAATGCCCTTTTTACACCAGTATGAAGTAATGCATCTCCACTACCAATAACCATTTTCATAGAAGAGGATCACTCAAAGCTATCTTTAAAGTGTGACAATATCAACATGCCTGGTGGTAGATTAAAATGTTTATGAGGCCCGTTCACCACAGTCCTCACTGTCGAGATGGGCCAGTATCCATATGGAAATGCATCACAATCTGCTCCCTCTCCCTGGCAGTAAAGTTGATTAAAGTTCTGTACCAAGCCTCTACTGAGGGATTGCCGCAGTTCAATGCAATTTTACATGGCAGCAGATGAACGATCTCAGTCAATGCTGGAGTTACACAGCTCTGGTAAATTCATCATGCTGGCTGAATATAGACATCCATACCAAAAAAAGAGGGAGCGGCAAGGTTACGGTTGCAGGCGCACTCAATCACATCAAGGGAAAACACCCGTCTCTATTTTTCTTCATCACTCAGATGCAAATAAAAGACATCCATCAAGTGTGTGACAGCCCTCAGCAGATAACTAACTGCCAGCTTAATCATCAACTCGCACAGCTCACAGTGACTGTGGATCTTTTTAAAACTGGCTGCAGGTTAGCCAGCTGGTCAGTGTTAGTGTGTGTGTGTGTCTGTGTGTGTGTGTGTGTGTGTGTGAGTTCACTTTGTACAATTATTGATATGGAGCAGTCATTCATGTGAGGAGATCTTTTTCATCAATTCTGTTAGATTTAACCAAAAGTCAGGTTTCCAGCCCAACACACCTGTGACTGAAAATGAAGCTGTCGTCCATGTTGACTACAGCGAAGACTACACGTATACAATAAAGGCATCAAGGATTCTCACTTTGGTGGATCCCACCAGAAAGTCACACTGCACACTGGGGTGATGTACAGCGGTAACGGACAAGCAGAATCATTTGGATTATACCAAAGTTGAATCACAGGCTGCCGAGGGGAAAATGGAACATTTGTTAAATTCTCTCGCTCCATCATATATGACTCATATTTTATATCTGCTACAGCAAAGCCCAACAGCCTTTTTGGAAATAACGAGTAAAAACACATGAACAAGGTGTCATAAATATCACACCTGATAGTAATCACACCTTAATGCCTTATCATTGCACATGCAGAATCAGCTACAGCAATTAAACAGGAGAATTAAGCATATGGAGGACCTCAATGGTCACAAAAATAGGATAGTAAATAGTAATATAAGATTGAAAGAGCGTTGGTGAAGGATGTTGGACATCAACAAGCAATTTAACATTCTGCTGTGAAGCTAATTAATGGCAATCGGTAGCCACACATGATGCTTTTTACATACCTGAAAAACACTGAGCAGCTTTTTCATGTCAGCTTACAGGGAACAATCTGAATGTTTGTTCCATCTCCCTGGAAAGTCTCTGAGGGACCAATCAGTGGCTCAGTAATCCTGGTGTCTAATGTTAGATTTTCTTCTCACAGCTACTCCATAATACCACCTCTCCTGCCAACCATTCAAAATCATGTAGAAGGATGGAAATCAATTGGTTTTTTTTTCGTCCATTTCCAAGGATTGAAGTATTCAAATTGCCCCTTCAGATGCTTCTTTGTCAATAGCTTCCTGTCCAATGATTTCTCAAACATCTCTCCAGATATTTGTTTTTGAAGGAATATAATTTAGTAAGGTGTTTTAAGCAAAGCTGTTATCCATGGATTCAAAAGTATTTGACTGCTCTCAACTAAGCTAACAATGCAATCATTCCCTGCTATCTACCTCATTGACAGCACTATTTTATGGGCTTGCAAATCAATATAGAAACTCTGTTTAGGCCTGACACATCGAGGCCACTAGAGCTGGGACGACGCGTCGACGTAATCGAGGACATAAATTCGTCGACATGAATAATTTGCGTCAACGCGTCGTCACAAACAGGAAGTGTTTGGACCTGCGGAGGCTGAGAATAGCCTCTCTCACACAGTGACGCTGCATTAATGCCGCAGTAGCGGTTCGCCAATTCTCCACCGTTGGCCATTCACAGAGCGATGCAACGCTGGAGTAAAGACGAAGCGCCGTGTAATTCACACAGAAAGCCGGCGCTGCAGCTCCTAAGGAGGCGTGACGGTACACGTCATGATGATGACGTCGGTGTGTTTTCAAGGTGTTTCCCAGGTGTCCTCCTGTCAATCTAAACCTGCGGACCGTTTATAATGTGTAGTGATTGAGATCATGACCCACCAAACATCCTGGAAAGTGAAAGAGTTACGTTTTTTGCGCTAAATTACATAATTACATAATCACCATCAGTAAACAGGTCGCTGCATGACTCGTGGGGACGGAGACTGTTTTCTGGGGGAAAGTTCACTGAAGTCTCGGTCGGGGGGACTGACCAACGACAATTACAGTTACTATGTTACTCTTGTTTGGTCATATAATGTTAAATTAATCGTTAGATTAGTCGACTAATCGAAAAAATAATCGCTAGATTAATTGTTTGGGACAGCTCTATAGGCCATCATATTTAAGCCAAGATGTCACTATATCAGAGTGTAGGATTTTTGATTTTCATGAGCTGTCAGCTGTAGTCATCAAAATGAAGACAGAAAAAGGCTTTTTCACTAGATGTGTGATGAATCTAGAATATGTGAAAGTTTTGCTTTATGAATGAAGTTATGGAAAAAAGGTTTTCCTTTGTACTTTTTTTGTTTCTCACTTTATTCTTTGTGTTTGTCAGCTTGACATTAAAGCTTGTTTTAAGTTCCAAATCCTGCTACCCTTCCGTGTGTTTGCATTTGGGTCATCACCTCTTTTTGTACAATGTAACACACTTTTTGAAATGTTTTACCAAACAATGCTCGAAAAAAAAAGAGAAACAAATTAAACCAAAAATGAAAAAAAAAGCAGTTACCCAAATTAAGAAATAGATCTTATTGCCTCAATTACCCCTAGCAGTATCTCATTAACATTAACGTTACATTGTCATTGCTGACCGTAAGCGGGACTTTTTATGCCTCACTGAGACTTTGGCAAAAGCTAAACAACTTTTCCCAGCTAAACGAGGCTACTCCACCAGGTTTTTCTTTTATTAGATTACCCCGTGCTACAGGGAGGGGGGGTGGTCTCGCTCTCCTTCACTGTGATAACATCAAAGTCACTGCTGTCACTGTCCCCCATCACTCCGCTTTTGAATGTTTAGCTGTAAAACTCAAAGGCCCAAAACCCACCATCATTGTTACCATCTACATGCCACCAAAACCCTCCGCTGTTTTCCTCAATGAATTCTCATCACTACTAACAACTGTCTGTGCAATGTCCCCCACTGTTATCCTCCTCGACGATTTCAACATCCACATTGACAATCCATCCAGTATCTTTGCCAAGGACTTCACATCACTCCTGGACTGTCTTTGTATCACACAATATGTCAACCTCCCAACCCATAACAAAGGCTATATTCTGGACTTAATTTGCTGATCTGACATCACTCCCACCGACCTTAACATCACGGATTGCCCCATTTCTGACCACAAAGCTGTACTTTTTCACATCCACATTCAACTACAAAAAGTCAAGGAACAACGGACCATCTCCTTCAGAAACATCAATCGTATCAACACCACAGATCTCTCCACCTTGATCAGCTATTACCCCAGCCTTCCTCCAGCATCTTCCCCAGCTGACCTGGTGACTCATTATAATAACTGTCTCTCCTCTGCCCTCAAGACTCTGGCTCCTCTGAAAACCCGCTCTGTCTCATTTAGTCACACTGCTCCCTGGTTTACCCTTGACCTACGCCAGCTCAAAGCCACAGGCCGTCGACTGGAGCGACTGTACAAAAAAAGCGGACTCACTGTACACAGCTAAATGTACTCGGACCACCTTCATCACTACACGAACGCCCTTATTACTGCTAAATCTGCATACTACTCTAAACTCATTAACACTGGTACAGGTAACAACAGAGTCCTCTTCTCAACGGTCAGCCACCTAATTCAGACTCCTAAAACACTCCCACCAGACAAACGATTCAACCTGGGTGATCACCATCGGCCAACCTCTCATCAGCTCCCTCTCCGACTTCACCCCAGTATCAGAACACACCATCTCTGAACTCATCCACAAAGCCAAAGCCACCACCTGTCAGGTTGATCCCCTTCCCACCGCCCTTGTCAAAGTCTGTCTGCCATCCATTTCTCCCATGATCACCAACATAATTAACTCCTCCCTCACCATTGGCACTGTACCCCCCACTCTCTAACTGTCTGACACCCATCCTGAAAAAACCTGGTGCTGACCCAACTGACCTTAACCTTTACCGGCCCATCTCCAACCTCCCCTTCATCTCCAAAACACTTGAAAGAGTGGTTGCCGCACATCTACAGTCCCACCTTGACACAAACAACCTCCATGAACCTTTCCAATCTGGTTTCCATCTAAAACATAGCACTGAAACAGCCCTGGTCAAAATTACTAACGACCTCCTCTGTGCAGACTCATAGTTTCTCTCCGGACTACTTACGTTTCTCATCCTCCTCGACCTCAGTGCAGCATTCAACGCTATCTCCCACACAATACTCCTGGACCACCTGGCTAGCATTGGGATCACTGGTGCTGTACTTTGCTGGTTTACATCGTACCTCACTGACCGCCAACAATTCATGCAACTAAGGGACCACGAGTCTGGGTGTTTGGGTATCTCACTGGCTGTCCCCCAGGGGTCCATCTTGGGTCCACTCCTCTTCATCATCTACCTCCTCACCCTGGGCACAATCCTACGTCATCATGGGATCCATTGCTACACTGATGACACACATCTCCTCCAAACCCAACGCCGCCATCCCTCCATCCTCCCTCATCACCTGCCTGGAAGACATCCGGAGCTGGATGGGCTGGAACTTCCTGAAGCTTAACGGCAATAAAATCGAGGCCCTGCTCATTGGCTCCAAATCCACCCTCACCAAACCACAACAAAACGCACCCCAGCCCCACCCATCATCATCGACGGATTCCCTGTACACTTGTCTTTTCTTTTTTAGGTCAATGTTTGATTTTAATAATCTGTGATGTTGTGATTTGGGTGCCTTGAAAGGCGCCATCAAATAAAATGTATTATTATTATTATTATTATTATTATTATTATTATTAATATTAACGTCATGACATCAGTGTGGTACAATCCATGTTTGTCACTATTTGAGTGTTATTGTAATCTCATGTCAGGTTATTGGTAGTTTGTTACATAGCTAATTTGACTTTCGTTGAATTATGCTTCATACAGACTCAGTGTCTTTGCATGCAACTAACTATCTTCTATAACCTGGCATCAAGTCACACACACAGTCCTTCAGCCTGGAGCATATCACACCCACATCTGATATCATCACCATTGCTTCCCTGTTCTGTCCTTTTACTGAAACAAGTGGTGAGCTACCATCTTGCACCTGAGTCCAACTCTTCGATCAGCCATTTTATAGTCGGCAAAGGATTGAGTGTCTAAGGACAGGGGATGTTGCTCACTGTACAAATTGCAAAGTCCACTGAAGCAATGTGATTGGGATTTTGGGCCATGTAAAGAAAATTGATTTGATTTGATTTGGATCAGCGATTGCATCAAAATCAGCATTGACGAGCAGCATGAATATAAGTAGGGATAGTGATAGCTGTCAGTCAAACAGAAGTTCGTCTTGTGTATTGAGGAGCTGCAGTCATTAGAGTCATTAAATAAAGAAAAAGCTTGCAACTGCTGCCTTGATAATGTGTCTGCACTAACTTCACAGTTTAGTTCATCATTTTTAGTTCTGTCAACATCACTCTACTACTTAACATTTAGAAAATTGATTTTCACATTTTCTGACATTCTCAATTGTGGGAGCCAAGAATCTCGATTCTTATGTGAAATCATTTTTTTTTTACCTCCTTTTATATGTAACAAATATTCTTAGAAATGTTCTATATGTAATCAATTTGTAATGAATTAGTCCAGTATATGCTATGTATTGCCTTGGATTGATATGAGTGAAATATTGACTGTGCAGCTAATCTTTATACACACAGGTGTGTACAGCACAATTCTGTAATATACAGGAATAGGTATGTAATGCAGAAATTCACCTTTATTGCAATACAATATATATGATTTGAAATGTTGTGTTTTCAGATTTATCAGATTTTATGAAAATAATGTTATAAAGTAGTGAGTAGCATATATATATATATATATATATATATAGCTTGATATAATATATACCTTGGCTTTGAGTGTATCTCCAGTTGCAGTTCCCATGCTGGCCACCAGGAGCTGGAACCTCCTGCCTGTCTGGGTATAGCTTACTGTGTGAGTGAAAACACTAGATAGCCTGCAGCCAACCCCAGCAAGTCTGCCTGTCTGAATTTTCAAAGAACAGAAAACACAAACAGAGCTGGTTCCAAATAATGTAGTGCATCAGATGTGCGTCCATGCTGATGCCGTTGTCTCTCAGTGTTTGCCCACCCGTATTTTCTGATTATTTCAGACATACAAAGCCAGCTTTCTGTAGTGCAGTAGACGGCTGGATTACACCATTCCTCTTCGGTGAAGGAGAAATGCATGTAGTGGTTAAATAAGCGTAGCTAAACTTCACTCACCAGCAGTGAGACACAGGGACCCGAGCCTGAACCCTGCAAAATGAATGTAAACAGTAACTGAAACGTACAAGCATGCAATTGAGATGTTTGTATCACTTCGACTGCATTAGGGCCTGCTGGCACAGGAACTGGGAAATGCTTTGTGCATCTCGGCAAGTCTATTATCCTTTGTGGGGTCAAAGTAGATGGGATGTTGCAGCTGGCGCTACAAAATGAGATTCATCTCTTTAGAATAGAAAAAGACAGTCATTTTTCTACCACTTGCTCCGGTTAGTGGTGGAAGGGGGTGTGGAAGAAACAAATTAGCTTGTGTGGAGTTGTGGGATAGAAAAAAAGTTTAAAGAGATGCACACCAGGGAAATTACTTTCTCCTAATTGTGGGTAGGACAATTTAATCCTGTCATAAAAAAATCCCTGGAGATGTGGTAAGGAGAGAGAACATTTTCAATGACTAAAGGTGTCTGATATCTGAGTAAATTGAA
>OMLP01010436.1:0-10686 GCA_900302685.1 Spondyliosoma cantharus | reverse complement strand
AGATGGTTTGACGATTCACTGCCCATACTACATGTATGTTTAAAATTAAAACATGAATCTGTCAGTTATGTTAATAGTTCAGTATTGTATGCAAGATAACAGGTATGTTTATGCATGCCAGTGGCACTAACAAGCATCACTAATTTTTGTTTCCACATTTGTTTTAAAAATGTCCATTTGAATAGCTTTTATGCATGATTACATGCAACTGACAGACATTGTTGATCTTGGCAGGTATCAGTTTATTATGTTATATTATGTTTATGAATGGCAGTGGCATGGCCACCCTACTCACTGTACCTTGCACATGATAAGGTACATAACAAGGTACATTTATACATGGCACTATAGGACCAGTTTAATATAAAACACAATTTTATACAAATATATAAGTAGGGGGTCCCCGCTCCATCTCTCCATCAGTTTGGGGGTCCTTGGCCTGGAAAACGTTGAAGACCCCTGGTCTAGATTACCTGGGTAGCCATTGCTTTTCATGTTGTCATAAATATGTAGGTTAGTTACACTTACATCTGTAAAACTGTAAATAAGTTAATGTGGTCGTATACCACATATATAGTTTAAGACCACATGTTTGTTCATTAATATTTATTATTAGCCTGATCTTTTCTTCTTTCAGTGCTGCATTTGGTACTGAGAATTAGTTTCACATAATTCATCTGTTTAATGTTTCCACTCAATGACCCACATTTTTCTGGCCCCTCGTTTACACCCCAGTCCTAAGCCGTCCACCGACTCACTAATGCTTGATTTTTATGCATCTGCATGATGAAGGCCGCCCTGATTCCTCGTTCAGCCTCCTAATCAGACTCTGAGAACAGGGTCAGCTAGTGCAATTATTACCACAGAGTGCATTTTAATGTAAATAACCAGCGCAGAAAGAGAATATTGAAACACATGATGTACAACGACTTCATGTTCCTGTGGGTTACGTCACAGAAAAGAGAAACACGCATGTAAAGATAAAAGCAATTTTCTCACAAAAAAAAAAAAAGAATGTCATCTCTTTCACTTGTTCCTCTCCTGCAGGCAGCAGCGGAGGCCTCAGAGGGCTCTGAGGGCAGCGGGGAGGACGAGAGCGGCGACGAGGAAAGCAGCGAGTCCGGTGACAGTGAAGATGACGATGGAAAGAAGGAGGGAGAGGAAGAGGAAGAGGAGGAGAATGAGCCTCTGTCTTTAGAGTGGCCTGAAACCAGACGCAAGCAGGCCACGTATCTGTTCCTGCTGCCCATTGTGTTCCCGCTGTGGCTCACGCTGCCTGACGTCCGCAACCTGGTGAGTATGGACCACCCTCGTGAACACCACGGCAACCGTAGCAACCAGCACCTTGTCTTTCACTCATCATCTATTATAGTTATTATTCATATTCTGCAACACTATACAACCTACTCCGAACCTGTTCATATTTCACTGTATGCTGAAATAAAGCTGTGGTTCAGTGGGGGTGTAAATCATCAAGACTCCCCTCTGTGTTATTTATTTAATTATTATTAAAAGCTATTCCACGACAGAAAGAATTGACATTGACAATGTCATTTTAGACTTTTTTCAACTTTAGTCACAGATGTCTAAAAAACTTTGTGCGGTCCAAAATGTCAGTTTTTATGATGACCAAATTTTGCAGCAAAAGCTACAGGGAGGATTTGAAGCCCGACCCTCAAGCTCAGTAGACTGAATGAGGCAGGCACTTTACCAGGTGAGCTATTTATCAGCTTTAATAAAAATTCATGTTTTGTTATCCAACCTTGGAATATTAGCGGACCTGATGAAGGTTAGATCACCTAAACATAATACTTATCTGGGGTGCAGAGGCTTTGTCCTCGCTGCAGCAGCCCCGGGTTCGAGTCCCGGCCTGGGGCCCTTTGCTGCATGTCACTCCCCCTCTGTCTTAACCTGTTTCCTGTCATGTCCTGTCAAAAGGCCAAAAAAAATAAATATATAAACACAGTGCCTGCCTCATTCAGACTACTGAGGTCGAGGGGCTCAGGGTTCAAAGCCTCTGTGTTGCTTTCCATGCAGGGAGTTAAATTTGATTTGATTGTCATAAAAACTTTATTTTTGAACCACAAGAAGTTCATTAGATGTCTGGAACTGATGTTGAAACGATGTCTAATACTACAACGTAAAAGACACTTAAGGATGTCGACTGGACATCAGTAGTGAACTTTGATAAGAAGTCTGAAAAAAACTTTAATTCTTGATGAAATATGTTCAAAATGATCTGCCCCTGTGCTCTCACACATTCAAATGGGTCCAACAAATTATACTAAAGAAACATCTTCATTCATCTGGATCCAGATCTCTGGTTCATCATGTTGTGTGTTTCACTGAACAGATGTGAAATGTCTTTTGTTTCCAGGCGTCCAGGAGGTATTTTGTTGTCACGTTTCTCGGCTCCATCCTGTGGATCGGAGTCTTCTCCTACCTGATGGTGTGGTGGGCTCATCAGGTTTGTTTTTGTGTTGACATCCAATGTGACACATGTTTGGTACAGAGCCTGGGGAAGCTTTAAAAAGCCAGGCTTGTATCTTTTAATTTAAAGGATGAGGGGATTGGCAAAACATGTTCTCTCACATGTGACATGGTGATGGTGAGTGTTGATGTAAGCATCACGGGTCAAGCTTAATGTTCTGCTTCAGTACAGAGTGTGTTCTTTGGTGATTTTTTCCAGTCACATGCTGATGAGCTTACTGTTAAAAACCGCTGGGGTCTCCAGCAAAACAAGTTCAGCGTATTCAGAAATTCACTTGTTTGCTTTTTTGACAAAAGCAAGATGACGAGATTTATGCCAAGATTGACAAAATTACCACTAAAAAGAATCCACAGCCAGCCGCCAGTGAGCAATGTTTAGCAAAAAGACTGAAAAAATGAAGAAACTGCCTACCAGCACCTCTCCAACTGTGTTAGTGATTCTCTGATTTCCTGTTTCATGGCTTCACCTTTTTTTTGTGTTACAGGTTGGTGAGACTATAGGCATCTCAGAGGAGATCATGGGCCTGACCATCCTGGCGGCCGGGACGTCCATCCCTGACCTGATCACCAGTGTGATCGTGGCCCGGAAAGGTCTGGGGGACATGGCTGTGTCCAGCTCAGTGGGCAGCAACATCTTTGACATCACTGTCGGGTGAGTGACCGCAGCATCGTTTCTATACCAGCTGTAACTGACAAAAGAGGTGTAGGGTTTTTGGATGTTGATTATTTTAATATATTCACTCTCCTGAGATGTCAGATAAACTATGTGAATTGTAAACTGTAAAGAAACACATCTGTCTTCTCTGGTTTTAGTCTGCCGGTCCCGTGGCTCTTGTTCACCCTGTTACACAATGGCGAGCCAGTAACCGTCAGCTCCAATGGCCTGTTCTGCGCCATCGTGCTGCTTTTCCTCATGCTCCTCTTTGTCATCATCTCCATCGCCGCCTGTCGCTGGAAGATGAGCAAAATGTTGGGCTGCACCATGTTCGTACTGTACTTTGTGTTCCTCGTCCTCAGCGTCATGTTGGAGGATCGCATCCTCATCTGCCCCATTTCCATCTGAGCTGACGGGCAGAGAGTGAACCCCGCTGCTGCACACAACTTAGTACATCCAGACAGGATCGATACGGTACGTAGGATCCGTTAGATAGAAAACGAGCCTGATGTCAAGAGGCCGACCTGACGCACAGTAGACACATGGTAAAAGAAAAAACAAACTAAACGAGCAGTGATGTTAAAGAAGAAATCAACCCAAAACAAAACTTAACATATATGTGATCAACATTTTCCAGCAGCTACTTTATAAGAACCAAAATCACAAACCCTTTTTCCAGTTCCATCACCGGAACGAATAAAGTTGAGGCCATTATTTTCTAACAATCCCACAATGCAATGTGTTACATTTTATACATGCAAACATTAGGGTTATGGGGTGTCACACACGTCACTGATGAATATTTACTGGTCACAATGGAGTCAACTGTTGTGTGTCTGCCATTATAGAAAGTAGCAAAGTAGGGAGTGATTTCATAACCCTTAACTCGAGTAATTGTTTTCCTACATTTCCCAGAATGCAGAAAGGTCGTTAGTCCTGATTAGAAAACAAAGCGGGCTGATGTTGATTTAATTGGTTTTTCAAGGTTTTACCTGCGACAGACGCACAATGACATTTAATACCTTTTACATTTAAGATGAATTCAATTAATGAACAGCTTACAAAACTATCTATCAATCTATCAAATCTCAATAATTATAATGTTTGTAATGGATCTGCATTATTCATGTGAGTCACATTTAAGGTCGTAAAAGCAGAAATTATTGATTCATCCAGTTTTGTGTATGTCTGCCCACAAATCATCTCCTGTTGGGAGATGGAACTGTCTTACTTGCCAGCGCAGATGAGCATCAACACTCCAGGAAAACCCTTTTTTAACAGCAAGTTAACAGCAGCTTTCAGCTGACCTGTAGTAGGTTCACTTCCCTCCTTAAATGAGAATTCCTGTATTTTTAAACCTGGGACATGTTTTGGTGTGCAAATTATTTGTACGTACCAAAAGCTTTGGAATAGGTCCAGCAGATCGCCTCAGTGGGTTCAAGGAGATGTCTCACTCTGAAACTTTGAGAGATGAGTTGTTACAGTTGTTTGTTGCCTCATGTGACAGTTAAGTCAGCCATGACTTTGGAAATAAATTCTTGTTAGCAGTTCATCTAACTAAACTTAAGACTCCTCTCTCCAACTCTCTTACTGATGTTTCCATCATCGCCTTCATGCAACAACTCACATATTTCTAGATTTCAGAGCCAGATTTCTCCTCAACAGAGAAAGAAAAAGTGGGTTTACACATGTATGAATTTTGTTGTATAAATCACCTGTATTAACATAAAATGCTCAAAAGAATCTATGGGATTATGTGTAAAGTAGGGAAAAAAATAGTGTGGACTTACTGTAGAAATTCGTCCTTATACAATCTCTCCGATCACTTTTCCCTGTGAAAGTATTGGAATTTGGTGCAGCTCTAGAAAGAAACAATCCCTTTTTGATTTGCTGGTGACTGACACCAAATCTAAAACTGTTGTTTTAGATGGCTGATACATTTTCTGCTACAAGACTCCGCGGTAGCTGCTGGAAATATCAGAGATCAGGCAATCTGCTCATTTATCTACAACGCAAATAAAACTGTCAGAAATCCAACAAACAGCACATCCCCACCGACTGTTACAGTGAACCGTGTAAGCATTTTGGGTGGAATTTTCTCTTAACATTGTGAGCATAATGCTTCTGGAACCTGAGGACTTTAATAGGTTAAGTAATTAAATTCATTGTCCTTCACAGCAGTGAAGGTTCATTTTCACTGTGCAGCACATCAAACCTCCTGGATGCAACTTCAGTTTTCTGCTCAGCATTTTCTGAACCGTGTTGCTAAAACTTTGTTCTGTATTCGACCAAACTAGTGTTTGTTCGTGTTTCAGTGTTTTTTGTGTGAACAAATATTTGATTTTGTCAACATGTGGAGAGAAACAGTGATTGTGTGTGTGTCAGACTGTCTTAGCTGTGAGAACAAACCTGACCGGTGTCATGTTGTCAGATGTTAGTCTTGTTAAAAGCTCTTGGTGGATTGAAGTGGATGCAAACTTGTATTGTTGATAGGAAAACTATCAATATGTCAAATTCAAACTCCATGCTGCAATAAATTATTTTTTTAACAGTGAACTTGAGTTGTGTGTGCTGTTTTTATTGGTCATTGGTACTGATCATTAAAAAAAGAGGAAAAAAAGCAGCCGTCACGAGAGTGTATAAGTGATTTTATTTACAGTTCCAGTCCTGTAGGTCTGGTCACTGTACAGAACCTTCACCACATCTAAAAAGGACCTTTGCACATGTGTGAATAAACTGTTATAAAATGTGATTTCTACAAAGGGCGAGTTAAAATGTACATGGCCCCAGGTTCTGCAAAATCATTCATTTGTACAACTTATTAACACAGAAAAAAAAAATCCACAGATGAATGGCAGCTGATGTGTTCTCCTCTCCTGAGCTTGCCGGCTCAACCAGCTGAAAATGGTCAGTTCACTTTTAAGGGGCAAAGTGCAACTTGTTGACCGCAAATCACACACATGGTTGAAATTCATGAGACCTTCACGAGTTTCGGGTCCTCCTTCAACCATCTTGTCAGTCTGTCAGTCATCATTTTTGATTAACACAAAAACAAGTTCTTATCCGGCTGAAGTCCAGTTCCATCCAGAATGTGATTGATCAGGTATTTCACTGCTTAATGTAACTGAAACAGCAAATAAAAAACAAACTTAAAAACCCATGCTGCCGTCTGTTATGGCATCATTAATAATTCCTGTGGACACTACAACAGAATCCCTTTTTGGTTTTAATTTGATATGATGGAGATAAAGCTGCTGGATGAATTTCATACAACAGATACTGAAACAAGATGACTGGATTTCACCTTAGACGATATTTTCTTTTTCCCAAAGCTGCACTAAGGGCTTTTTATAGAACTGAAATGTAAATGTAAAAATGTACAGATGTTTGATACTAAAAACTACAGATGACAATCATAGAATCTCAGTAATGCACCTTAGACATTCACGTTTGTACCCTTCAGTTGATCTGGTTCATTCATTACTGTCACAGGCTTAACACGTAACTGTATAAAAATTACAGCTGCACAATTAATTCAAACGATATGAAGACGCGATAGGCCGAGCGCGACATTCAAAATTGTCGAAGCAGCAATTTTTTAATGCAGCTAAGATATGTGACTTAACAGCATTAAAATTAAATAGTGTAGTGCAGCAGAGACGTCCTGACCTACAAATCTTTGTTCTTCCTCACAAAGACATGTTTGTTTGGTTCAGACCTCAACAAATGTCACATTTAATGATTTCATTTGTATTTTTTTCTGTGAAAATTAAAATTGTGATGCAAAAATGATCATTCCCACTAACTTGTATTGTGCAGTCCTAATAAACATTCTGCCAAAATTCAGTTTGTAGAACCAGAAGCTGGTTTTAAAGTTGTAAAACTAAAATGTAAACACAGCTACGAAGACGGCGACAGCCTGGTTATAGCTTTTTTCTGAAATATCACCTGTCTTCTGCAATGAGGGATTATTACCAACAAATCACACTTTAAGAATGTCAGGAACATGTTTTATATCCCATCAGACTTACATGTTTTGGTGAGAACAATGTACAAGAAGTATGAAAAAGTTGAACTACATACCTGGGGTCTCAACTCTGTGAAGAGTCTACACTTAATGTTTCTGTACATATAAAAGAGGAAATAATTGTCCGCTAAAAAAAATATTCTGATTTGAAAAATCTTGCGTAAGGCCAGTTTCCTTTTATAAATCCCAAATTAACTTTAATGTGCACATTAATGTTTTATTTATTTACATTTGTTTTGTTTGTTTTAATCTTTTTTTTTTTTAATTGTTCGAAAGAAAGAAAGAAAGAAAGAAAGAAAAAAAGAAAGAAAGCCTCATCCTGCCCTCTCCACACCCACATTCAAACATAAACTGTCAGCGCAAAGCGCCACTTGAATGTTAATGCATAGAAATGAGCCGGCTGATCAATGGTGAAGTGTGAAATCAAATGTGAGCAGCAATATTATGAGTAGAATAATGCCTCTCACATTTCATTTCTACAATCTGGTTTCAGTTCAAAAATGTTCACACGGGTCAGTTTACTCACAGGTGTGCACGTTTTCCTGTCAACTTTGTTTTTATAGACCACAACTTATGTGGGAAGCGGCATGAAGGTTTATAAATGAGGCCCCAAACTGTAGCCTCCAGCATGAACATGATGTTAAATCGCCCTGTTTGTTGTTCATCAGCATGGACGGTGACCACAGACTGAAAAGTGACTGTGCTGGCATCTTATTTGGTTTTGTCTTTTTTTTTTTTTCAAAGCAGCTTCTGTATATTTAGGACAACCCGTTCATGCAGTAGTAAGCTCTCTCCCAAACTTAAATTCATCTCTAAACTTGCCTAAAACCACAGAAATAAATGTAACCTACATCCTATAATCACTTCGTCCCAACAGTAACACAGAGATTGGCTTCATTTGCAGCTGATCACACCGAGATGTGACGCTTGAAACGTGTCGTTGGCGAAACCGTTGTTTACCTACATTAGTGAGCTCCTCCTCTTGCGCCTTGTGTCATATTTTTCTTCTCCAAGGCTTTTAAAGCAACCAGCCTGTAGCAACAAGTCTTTGCGTGACCGGCGCCTCCATGGACAAGAAAATGAAAAAAATTACTGTTCATATGATGAATAATTATTTAACGTTCAAAAATGTTTTGTAAACAGACTTAACATTAAAATTAAATGAAATATAGAGCACTATTGTGAGTGGCAACACAGCGGACATTTATATTCAGACACTGGACTAACATTAAAGGCAGCTTAAAAAGTGTTTTTAAACATTTTAATTAGGGCTGCAACTAAAGATCATTTTCATTATTGGTTAATCTGCTGATTATTTTTTTTTTAATCAAGTTTTCTGTGGTTTCACTGATCATTGCAGCTCTAATTTATATGTAATTTTTTATTTCATTTTTTGCCCCAACTCATAAAGCACATTAATCTCATCATCATTTACAATAGAAACCAAATCCAAACAGCAACATCTGTTCCAGTTTGTTGAAAATGAGCAGCGATTGTTCAGGTTGTGCTGGTTTTAAACTGCGAGACAACAGCCACACGACAAACACTACACCTGACAAACAGAAGACACTACAATAAATAAAGCTTACTTTGTATAAATAGAGTTCAGTTAAAATATTGCTAATATTAGTCTTCATATGCTGCAGGACTATACAATATAAATGTTGCAGTTTTAAAAAAAAACTACTGTTGTGTATTTACAGTGTCTGTATAATTTTCACAGGATTTTTCTAAGAAACCAGGTGAGCGTCACTCAACAACACTGCATGAAGTCATGTTATGAACAGTGAGTGTTTCCATCATCACTTAGTTGAGATAAAGTCTGTAAAATATTTTTTTTGTTTCGGGCTACATGACGCTGACTGCGGTCAACTGCGCCTTTTTGATTATTTTTCTCAAAACGTCACCATAGTGCACATTCACAGTCTTCCAACAGGTTTCCTGAGCTCGTCTTAAAGCGATGAAATAGGTGGTGAGGGTTTCTCCTGGTGGGTGAAGGTGAGTGTTTACAGGTAAGGCTCTCCAAACGTCCTGCGGCACTCCATTACCCCCGTGCTGGGAGGTCGGTCACAGTTGTGGGTCAGTTTCACCAGGCTGGGCATGAGGCGGTCGTACGCCAGTTTATACTCACGATCGAAGGCGTCTGGGGGAAGAAGAGAAGACTGTGATCAAAAACATGTGGGTGTGGTCTTTTTACAATTTTCATCCTTCACAGGTGCTTGCTTGTCAATGTTTTTCCATCATCAATAGACAAAATGACATCGTGCAATGATACAACTGACACTGCTGTAAAATAATGGTAGACAGAGTTTGTGCAAAACTCCTTTAAGCCTGTAATATTTGACAATATGACAATATTTAAATATTAAAGGGGCAATATATTTGAGTTTAAAATAATACAAATTAACACATTTATTTAGTGTGAAGAAATAACAGCTTGGACATGACTCTATGTATTGTGTTGCAGAGATATTTCCTGAAGTCACAGTGCTAACCAGCTAGCTCCTAACCACATTGTGCCTCAAGAGCAACTTATTACTGCTAGCTGCACGGCTAACTGAGTAAAGTATCTCACGGCAGCTACAGTAAGCAGCAGTTAGCAGTTACTCTTGTGATATGCTTCTTACATATTGTACCTTTAAAATAGTTCAAAGTAATTCATTATGACAGTCAAACTCACCAATATCAATGTTATCTTTCCCCAGAGCCACCAGGGAGAGGAAGAGGATGTCCCGGTACAAACTCCTGAGGACAAGAGAGGCGAGGTCAGAACAGTTTTATTTAACAATAATGATTCCGTTTTCTGGTAAAACTTCATTTTTAGGAACTGTTAGGAACATATTATTATATGTGAAGCATCAGAAGTAAAAGTGTTTTATTATTGAATTATAAATATCAATAGATTCATGTACATCACTTGGATGTCGCAGCACGTAAAGGTGGAGCTAATTTGAATTTAAAGAACATTACCTCAAAATTGTCCTTAAGTACTGTACTTGGATAAATCTACTTAGTTACTTTACACCACTGATACTGGCATTAAAGAAGTAAACATTAACCTTATTACAGCTACTTTTCAAGAGGTTGATTGATAATTTTTGGAGGAATACCACATAATGTGAGAGTTTCAGAATCAGAATCTTGTTTACTTGGGACATTTCTTCATCACAGCAGCCAGGGACAGTAGCATTGTAATAAACAATAATAATAGTAAAAAAAAATAAACAATACAATAAAAAAGTAACAAAGTAAGTTTACACACTGAAGAAACTCTACACTGGTGTTTCGAGAGGTGAAGAATCTGGTGTTGAATAAGTAAATAATCCTAATCTGACACGTCAGTGCTGACCTCTGCCGTTTGACCCCGAGCGTCTGTCCCAGCAGCTGCAGCAGCTGAGCCATCGGCCGGCTGACGTCGTTCCTCTGAATGCTCTTCACGACGCTCTGCAGCAACTCCTCACTGAACGGCTTCTCCTCCTCTGAGATCGACCGGGACAGAGGGTACCCCACATCT
>OMLP01010433.1:0-18450 GCA_900302685.1 Spondyliosoma cantharus | reverse complement strand
CCAGTTGCGTTTTGAGTCCGTTACGCCGCAGTCCGGTAGACAGCTGGCCGAGGTGTTCCCGCGATAATCACATGATCACTCGCGACCGCAGTTATAGGTATGTGTCATAAACACAGCTGTAGGAAGTGTTCCCGACCGAAGGATTAGCAGAAGAGCTTGTGTTTGTCTTTTTTTTAAGATTTGTGTGCTGGTGTCAACACAGATTGTTTTATTTTGAAAAGTAACTGGATGTCATATTGTTGTTTCCGCGCTTGACTTCCTGTCTACTCGGTGCTAAATTCAGCTGAATTGCTGCGTCGTGCTCCGGCATCCGCCAGAAATAGAAGTCCTGCGTATCTCTGCCGGAGGGCTCCGGACTGCCGGAGCTGGGACGGAGCAGACACGCAGCGCACCGGACCCAGTGGAAATTAACTCATAGACTAAAGTGAAACCTATCAGCTCCGCTGGCGTGGCGCAGACGTAACGCAGCGGAGCCGTATCCAGTGGAAATTGGGGGTTAGACCATCTACTGTCACCGCTCCTCATTTTAAATCCTCATTCTGCCTTAAGATGTTGCTGTGGTGAAATAGTTATGTCATATCCTTTCTGCTGTATCTGATTTCCAAAAAGTTTGTTTCCAAAGAGTGAGCTGAGAAGATGGATATCAGTTTTATGTCTGTGTATAGAATAGAGCTTAGATTAATCACTGGGGAGCTTTCGAGGTGATGCAAGGTGTCTTTAGACAGCGCCTGGCTAGCTGTTTCCCCCTTTCCAGTTTTCAAGGTAAGCTAGGCTAACCAAGTCCTGACTCCAGTTCTGTACTTAACACACAGATGTGGTATCCATTTCTACATGTAATTCTTAGAGAGAAACCAAAGAGGCATAATTTCTTATTTAAGTTGAGTTGATTTGTTTTCTCTTGTCATGTATCATACCACCACTATGATACATGACCGATGACAATTTCAACAATCCAACCAAAGCCCTCTAGATATTGAATTTCTCTCATTGAAATTACTCTCATTGTACCTCTATTGCCCCTCCTTCTCATATAGATTGCAGTTTCCCCAGCTAATGTTTGGCCCAGCTTCACAGGGATAAAGAGCAGAAGGGATAAAACAGCGAGGGAGTTGGTTAGTTGCTCTAAAATAAACGTAGGGTTCATGATAAAGTGATCCAAAGGTAGTTATTTTTCAACTCAGTCAGACTGTGTTATTTACACCCAGTAAAACATCCTGGATTCTCTCTTGGGCGCCATGTAAGAAAATATATTCACTCTCTGAGATGCCTGCTGAGCTTTACTGATTATTCTTCTCCCTACAGTAGCAGTAAACAGCTCTGTGAATCATTAGAATACACTCTGTAAGGCTTTTCCACTCTGATGCAGGACACAAGATCAAGATAAAATGGCATACAGAGTAAATGCCCCTAAAAACAAAATGCATGCCGTACAGTTACTTTGCCAAAGGGAATACTGACTTTTTATAACATCTGCCATGACACCCATAATTGTTATTATATATGTTTACTTATATTTTTAGGCATCATTGGCATTTGATGTATTATTTTTTATTTAGTTATTATTTCATGTTTTTCTCTTCTGTTGTCTTTTGTTGTTTTAATTTCTTGTCCGTCCCTCCACCCATCATCACCACCACTAGTTTGCAAGATATGGTGACAAAGTATCAGAAAAGACAGAACAGAACGTGAGGAACTATTTTTATTTATTTTATTTAGTTTTAGACTATTTTTGGTCCACTGGAAATGATGCAGCATTCTACAGTCTTTGAACGTTAAGTTCAGACATTGATTGTGGAGAGAGTTTTTCTCTGGATTTAGTTTCGGTCCAGTTAGTCTGATATAAGAGCTGATTTTTAAAAGACAAATCCCCCCAACAGAAAAAAAATAAAAAGATATCTGGAATGCACCTGGCATTCCAGTCCAGTTTTGTTGTTCGGTCACTTTACTCTGATTCCTGTGATTATAATCTTTTTAAAACATTTTTTAAAATTAACATCAGCTTTTGGTGTCAGGCCCTTAGAATCAAAGGCCGAATGGAGGAAGCAGGGGTGCAGTTAATCCAAGGGGGGATTTTCCTTTTTCTGTGTAAAGGCTCAAGGATGATGCATCATCAGCAGTGCTCAGAGATTCCCTCATAACCCCAGTTTACTCCACTCACGACTGCATGCCTTTACATGCTGATATGCATGAATACCACTTACAATTTGTTACTTGAGCCCCCGCATGAAACAAGCTTCCTCTGTGTGGTTAACCACTTTGCAAAGCTTTAAACTGAGAGAAACATGTGTGATGATCTCTCTGGTCATCCCCCTAGAGGCCTAGACCTTTCTCACACTTCTCCCTTATGTCGCTGAGGGGTACCCAGCTGTGTTTACAGCCTAGTCTTGGTCTGAGGGCATCATGTTGGACACTGCTGTGTTTTGCCTGAACAGTAGTCGGCAACAAGTCATCTTCTCACTCTTCAGGCCCTTTGAATATTTCATTGGGCCACTCTAGGGCTGGATATGTGTATGACTTGGCAGTGACTGCCCTCCTGACAGGAGAAAAAAGAGTGTGATACTCATCAATCTTTGACTTGCACTTAATAATGTAGAAACCCTCAAATGCCTTACAAAAAGCTGTCTTGCTCACCAGACAAGTAGCACAAATGCAGTGGTAACCTCTGGCTCCCAGCCAATCCAGTCCCCTGTCAGTGTTTGGTTTTCTGATAGTATAGAGGATTATTCATCACACCTGGAAAGGCAGGCTTTTTTCAAAGAGACCAGAGTGTTCTGATTTGTAATGAGCTGTTAGCATTGCCACATTTGAGTAAAAATCAAAATGTATTTCAATTTTCATTTAATATAATTTTTTTTTTATATATTATCAGTAATATATCATTATCAGTATAATACCATTTGCTCAAGACTGTTCTAAGATACATAACATTCAGAAAGGCTTATATCTAATGCATATACCCAGAGCACTAATAACTTAAAATATCACTGATAATACATAGTTTTTTTCTGCTACAACATACAGATCTGCTCTGTAAATTACGTAGCCAGAGTTCTCTTTTGAGCACATATTAGTGTTTATTGACTTTTGTCAGTTTTGGGGACCTACAGTATAACACACATGTCTTGTGTTGCACAGTAGCTTGTTCCCAGGGAAAACGTATAGTCAGTTTGCAGGCTAGATAGCAAATCAACAAGCCAGCTATATTTGATTTTTACGAGCCAAGGTATTTATATAGCACCATTCAGACTCAAGGCAATTCAAAGTGCTTCAAAACGACATAGAAACACATTAAAATTAAGACACTAAGATCATTTTAAAATTGCATTTAAATTACAAGAAAAACAAAAGGGAGATAATGAGCAGATAGTTACAGATTAAAAAAATCTATAATAATTGCACAAAATTGCACAAAACAAAAAACACACAAATCCACTAACACTTATTTTGTGAAACGTGAGTTTGACCAATACAAAATCAAAATGACATGAATACGAATTAATCCAGAAAATAATTATTCACATTTAAAAAAGCAAATCCAGCAAAATGGCAGTAAAATTGAATTCATTTTCTGTTTCCTCACTCCATAGAATGCCCTGTTGACTTTGCCAATTCAAAATTGAATAGGAGGTTGCTCCTCTGTAGTGACCAGTATAGAAAAAGTTTGCATAATAAATGTTGTGGTCTTTATTCCTCAATACCACTGCTATCAAAATGTTTCCTGTCCTAACCCTGTAAACCACTATATACTGTAGGTAAGAGGGTAAATTGGGGTAAATCAAGCAAACTGAGGCTTGGGGGATAAAGTAACATTTCTCATGTAACTCCAGAGACCTTCTTTCTTTTAGTCTTTTTAAGTCAAATTGGAAATCACTTTCAGACAGATTTTTGACACATTTTTTGATTTTTGAATATGTGTAATTCACATTGCACTGAACTTACTTAGTGCTTGTTGCAGTTTTGCAGCACAGATAACAGTAATACCTTTTCATGTGACTCTGGATGAGAGGAGTTTTCCAAGCGTCTGTTTCCTGATAGTCTGTCTGTGCTCTAAATCCACGGGACTTCACAGAGTCGATAGTTTCATATATTTGGAGCATAAACATAGGCATCTGTCCAGGGACACAGTGAGCAGCAAAGCTGAGCACGGCAGAGCAGGAAGATCCATAGAAACTAATGATGAATGTAATAGTGTGTAACAGAGATGTACAACCAATGGCGGAAGAATGTCACAGACAATTAATGTCTCCTCAGCACTGTGTTTGTTTGCTTCCCCCAGGCTTTCGGCAGGGCTTAACTAATGGTATGGTGGTCAAGGACATAAATTTTGGTTGACACATTGTGTGAAGTGCTCAATTACATAGTGCCCACCATTGTGGTGCTGGCTATAAACCAGGGGTCTCCCTGTGTACTGAGCACATCATAAAATTGTACACTGATAAGAAAGTCTTGGAGAATAATGACAGTCTGAGTTTTGCAGCTGGAGGGTGAAAGTAACATTTACTCACTTACTGTCTCACTTATTTTTTTAGGTTGTAAGAAACACGAGAAACATCTCCATTGTAATACCTTTAAAAACTGATCATTATTTCAACTGTTATTTTTATTTTTCTGTTTTCCCTTTTTAAAAGAATAAAATCTTTTTGGTAAACATAACAGAATTCATTAAGTGTCTATTGGTAGAATTTGTTGAAAATTTTGAACTTTGGCACCACTGTGGAAGAAAATGGTTGTCTTTATGCACATAGAAAATGTGATAAAGCCATTCATTAAAAAAACACTTAACCATAAATTCACATTGTATTTTGACAAAATTTCATAAATTTGTTAAAATGTATGCATTAGTTTAGTAGAAGCATAACTACTGAGATGAATTGAATGAAAGCAATACATATTGAGAAGATTGTCTAATTTTTATACCAAAACTTCTGGTGCATTCCATTTACCTGGGAAGTCAAAAGTCAGAGCTAGAAATGAGGTTCTAGTGAGGTTAGCCATCATTAGCCATTGTCAGCAATACCAGTTGATAACAACACATTACACGATATTTTGTTCATAGCAACACCAAAACAACATGTCCACAGATAGAAGTTGGACAGTGCTGTGTGCAATACTGATTTCATGGGACACAAATAAGACAGAAGTGATAATAAACAATATATTCTACTTTCACAGCTGTTGATGTGCAAAGCAACTATCTTGGATAATGAGGGCAGGATTGATGAAGTACGGTCAACTTTCTAGCTGTGTTTAGAAATTTTAACTAATTTTTAGTGCTTACTGCTGTTATAAGAAACTCAGCAGTGTCACGATGGGTACAAGGTTAAAAATAAACGTTGACTACACTGAATTTACCCATTTCCATATTCTCAAGGAGACAAATGTTAAAAGACTAATTTAAAAGAGCTGTAGGGAAGATTTCACTCACCAGCAGCTGACCAGCACATTTATCCTGGCAAAGACAAATTATTGTATTGTATATTAGGTTAATTCTCTTGTCAGAACATGACCTGGAGCTGGAGTTCGTCCCTGGATGCTGCACAATGGCCGCCACCTTGTTCCTGGAGCTAGGGATGGGATAAAATGCAAAGATTCAGTTCGACTATACGTTGTACCGTGTTTCAACTCTTAAAAGGTTCAGATACAAAAACTTGTCTGGATTTGAGGTTATTCTGCCTCTCCCCTCGTTGAGTGTCCACAGTGCCAAAGACAAAGACACTTGGCTGCTCTGTCATCATAACAGCAGGCAGCAGCAAATCCCCTGATTGTCTAATAGTCGAAGCATGTTCTGCAAAGCTATTTACAGCTTAAGAATCAGTTGCCTCCGCCCTTCTGCCCACCCTTCCTCCTCATTTTCGGTGTGAATGCTGTCCAAGGTTATTGTATTCCATAAAAGCCAGTAGGCTATGCATTTCAATCTCAATGGGCAAGCCATAATTAAAAATGTACCCTTTGAAATACACAGAGCTTTTGTCTCTAACTGTTAATGATTTTTTATTATAGGTGGTAGTGGGCCTTTCAGAGCTGTGTGTGCTGGGAAAAAGTATATTTTCTCTCTCTTCCTCAACAAGATAGGAGGCTCTGACACAGATGCAGAGATGTTGAGCCGCCACCCCCCCGATGTCTCTATAGGACTATTAAGCTGTAACAACTTAATTTCACAGAGCCACACAAGCACTGGGCTTTGAAAGCACTTAATGAGTGTTAGGCTCTTTTCATCCGTGTCAAATTTTATGACAAGCCCTATATTTTACTCCATGGCTCGCAGTGGTTTGTGAACGTCTAATGATAATTGAGAGGAAAAACAGTGCAGTGCCCAGCTGTGTACCAAATCATTCTGTCAAGAACCGAAATTATGATTGTATGCATATGACTGCGCGTGTGTGTTGGACTGGTGATGAAAATAATTACCAGATGAAAGGTAAATCTGGAAATGTTCTGCCTTGACGAACTGAGTGGTTGGGGCACAATAGTATACATTTTCTCACTTTTAATCTGGTGAATGTTGTTTCAGTCTGATCTTCATGATGAAGGTTGGTTAAACTAATTAAATAATGTAGCATTAAACAAGTGATACAGTTAAGGGATTTTGTCCTAAATTCAAGTCTGCTGCCCTCTGACAACAGAGATCTTCACAGTCAAAGGGACACAGCTTTCACATGTCAAAGTTCCATTTATTCAGTTTACTACACCAGTGCAAGCCAGGTACACTTCTTTTGAAGGAATTTGTTGCCCTGCTAAAGCTAAAAAAACTTTTTAATTGAGATAGGGCTTTTCTAGTTTTATTCTCTGATGCTTATGCATTTCAGCAAAAAAACAACAACAAAAAAAACACAATCAGAACCTCATTATGATAGTATCCCCAAAGACTTATTGCACTTTTACATCAAATCCCATTGTGAAACCTCATTAAATACAACACATTTCTGAGTGCAAAGTTAAAGTGTGGGCACGCAACTTCAACACAGTTTAAAGCTGTTATTAAAAATGACTTATGAACCAAAACATGTTCGGAGTATAAGGTAAACTTGAGGGGACCAAAATTATGAAGCATTATTCAATGTGTTTTTCAAACAGCCTAGAAGAAAAGCCTTAATAACTATGAAAAGGTTTTGATGTGCAATGTACTTTGGTATTACTTTGATGACGAGTGTCCATTGTATATCATCTTTCCATATGGTAATTAGAGTAGTACCTCCGTTATTAAGGAGGAGCAGGTACACCATTATCTGTATCTGTTCAGCCAATTAAATAATCTTTATCAGCATTCAGGAAGTGGGTGGGACTAACAAGGAGTTATTCATTTCAGCCTTAAATTGATATGGGTCAAGCAGAAGTTGCTATTTTAAAACTAATTTACTAAAAAAACTAAATACAGTCAGTTTCTATCCTGAGAGTAAGGGAGCTTTTTACAGAACAAGTTTTTAGTAAATTGAAATTTTTAAACTTCATTCAGGTACCAATGAGGATTTTACTTCATCAATAGTACAGATATTGACGCATTTTGTGCAGACTTAAAGTACATTATCTGTACCAGATACTCATTTTAGCCAAGTACTTGCTCAACTGTATCCACCATACACCAGCAGCAGCTGAGTTTCTATTTTCTGTAAAAGGAAGAGGATGCCAGTCTTTTGGTACTCTAATAACGGCATCTGAATCTGAACATTTGCTGAAATGTATCATCTTAAGAAAAGGAAAAATGGTAAACTGAACTAATGCAATAGAATTTGAGATTTATTTTTTGTGTATTGCGACTATCTCAGTTGTACAGTCTCTTCTGTGACTCTGAAAGAGCCGTATTAATAGAGTACTCCATCGATTTAGCAATGCACTCCAAAATACTGTTAGACTTGCAATGGAAAGTTTAAAAAACAAACAAAAAGAATCCAAATCGATAAGGACCAGAGGTAACGTCTTTTTTAAGGGTTCGACACACATAATCAACATCAAGAACTAGCTGTGACGAAGGCTGACTGTTGTGTCCCCTAATGTTGCCTGTGTCTCAGCCAGAAAGCTGCACTTGAACACACCACAGTAATTACAGCCAAAGGCCAACTAGCACAGACGTTCTGCTCCCGTATAAGAGAAAATAACCCTTGACACCACACCAGGGAGCAGTAGTCTGTGTTTGTCATTCAAAAAGGGGAACCAGAAGGCTCAGGACTGCAGACTGACTTCAAACCATGACAATAAAGTATTTTTTTAATATAGTCACTTCTTATTGAGAATGTGTCTGATAAAATGTTGCAAGTTGCTCTTCCTTGCACTTATTTGCTCAATGAAACTCCAAATCAGTGTTCACTGCTCAAACTAGGGCCACAGTCGCACGGGCATCGACAGCCCCAATGGCCTGGTGTGTCAGGGCCCCTATTCAGTGAATGTCACTTCCTAGAAAAAACCTGGTGCCACCAACTGGCCTGCTAAAAATGTGGTCACAGGTTCAATTGTGTTATGTTATTGATGAAAAAACATGAAACTAAAAGCCAGGCTGCGAAAGAACAGAGTTCCTGTAATTTAAGCTTAGCCGTTGTGTTTTCTTCCTGTCATGGTGCTACTTGAGCTCTGAAGTCACTTTGGAAGAGTAAAGGGAGAATGTTTGTTGATGCCTCAGTGCCAGCTAACTGCTGGATTGCGATAGCACTCATCTAATAGTGACAACAGTGACAAGTTGCTGGCATGTTTGTGTGGTTACAGGGGCTCTTTGAGCTGACTGCATGTGCTGTCTCTCATACAGAAGAAATGCCACAATCCCTCTTTGCTTCTACACTAACAGTTGCAGCCTGTTCTTCATTCTCTGGTTCCACAGCTAGAGAGAATTACAGAAATGTTTCTACCAGTGTTGACTCTCCTTGCACACTAATATTTCTTTTCTATTTCTGAATGGTTATATATGGCTTTTTCTCTCTTTTCTTTATTCATAACCTCATTTAGCCATCTCATCTCTCCTTTGCTTCCTCTGACTTCTTTTCCTGTCTCTGACCCCCAGTCAGGGGGATTCAGATACAGATTCTGAGGTGGAGGATCGTGTGGACGGGGTGAAATCTTGGCTGTCAAAAAGCAAAGGTTCTGCAAAGAACCTCTCAGATGACGGCAGCCTCAAGAGCTCCAGGTCAGTACAAAGGCAACTGCTGTTACTATCACTTCAGGAGTCTACCTTCCTAGTTTGACTGCCTGTCTAGATGGAATGGTTTATGTGATCTGACCCAGCAGAAATAAAGAAGAGCAGAAATCTTTGTGCAAATGAAAGAACTGGACTTAAATGTATTTTCAAGTTGCTTTGTTGTCATTGTCACCCCCTCTGTGAAGATGGGCCTTTTTTCCTCAAAAAAACAAATCGTCTCCATGGTAGATTTATCGACATGCCCAGTGGCCAGGTGGCATAGTCTACCTTAGCTGCTCGCTGAAATGAATGAATGTGTCTGCAAGCTGACAGCTTCGATTGCCCCAGATTTGTCACCAGAAGATTTAACTTCTCTCCCTCAGCTGAGCCACTCCCATCTTAAAAAAAACATTTAAATCTCTAAGCTTGTCCCCCTAGACACACATTAACCGATTCACAGAGCTGGCCAACAACCCCCTTTGTAGTAGTAGTTTAGAGTTGAATTGTCTTTAATTACCAAGGACTTTAATTGCCAAGGTACATGGGTACATGTACCATTGGAAATGTACTTTTAAACTTTCATATTGGAAACATTTTCAGCCAGTACCTTTACTCAAATAATGCTACTGAAATATTCTGTTGTTGCTATCACTTATTTTGTTTCTATGAAAGTACATACATTATTTTTGCTGGAACACAAGGATTAGAGTTACATGAAACCTCAACCCTGTCAGTCAAGCATACACAATATAAACGTCCAGTCCGTTTGTTCTTGGTAGAATAGTAGTCAGGTGCTGTGACTGGGGCTGAAAAACATTTGATTGAATCTGAATCCAGTAGCAAATGTGCTACCAAATTCAAATCCTTCATCAAATCTATTCAGATATTTTGTGGATTTCAACAACTTTAATCACCAACAATCAAAAGTAACAGATATTTCACTATTAGAACACAAAGGTTTCTTTTCAAATTGTAATTTGTTTTGAAACTCGATGATGTTGATGTATTGCATATATATCCACTGATTAGCTCAATGGCTCTGTGATTGTTTTGTTACAACATTATTGTCTGGCCATAACCCCACAAAACATTTCCATTTTTTGGAGTGGGTTTGCTGAGAATTACTGGTTTAAATGTTCTTATAATTACTGTGGCCTTTATTTGTCCTGGACAATACAATAATGTTGGTGTCTGTCTTGACATTTCAATGCAGGAAAAGCCCTTGTTAGTCCCTAGTCATTTGTCTCCATTTGCACTCTTTTTCTGTTGTTACATTTCTCATCATAATTCTGTTATATGTGTCAAGTTTGATTGATTTGTTTCTTGTACTCTTCCTTCACTTACCTTCACTTGACCCAAATCTCATCTTTGTCATTTTCTCTCCCACTGTCTTCATTCCTTTGTTCTTTCCATTCTTGTTACTTTCTAGATTTGCTTTAAATGTAGACGCAAAGGAAGGGAACGATTGGAAGGAGGGTAAGGAATGGAAAAAGGCAAATAAAGAGGGCAAAGAGGTAGAGTCAAGCAGGCCGATGTCAGTGATGAGCTCCCTCAGCTACAGAAAACGATCCAACCTTGACTCTAAAGGGGATGCCCTCTTCAGTTCCCTAAAGCAGAGTGCCAAGTTAGAAAATGAAACCTTAAATAAAACTAAACCCAAAACCTCAGATCTTAAGGATGACACCTTCTCAGTAAGCTCAAGGAGGAAGTCACAGCCAGGGGATGAAATGAATGACACAGAATCAGTCATGTCCCAGGCCTATTCAGAGGCCAACAGCAGAGCCAGAACAGGCATGGACAGCCGCTGGGGCGACTTTGACAAAGAATCAACCATTTCATTCACTGCACCAAGTCGGGCCTCCACACGTCTCGGTTTAAGCCCTGAGAATGATGCCAAGTCTACCATCAGCTTAGGTCTGTCAAGCCCACGTGGACGCCGATGCACCTCACGCTTAGATGAGGGCCGTGGTGGGCGGTCACTGTATGGTAGCAGTCCCAGCAGCCCTTGCTTTAGTAGACGGTCTGGGGGTCGCAGTCCTGGAAGTGTTAGCCAAGCTGATTCCCATATGTCGCTGGCACGCAGCTGCCGTCTGAGCGAGTTTGGCGCTGATATAGATGATAGTCGAAGCGTGGCCTTCACTGAGAGGTCAACATACAGTCCTCACTCATCCACTGGCCGCAGTATCTCCATGCCACCACCTCAGGCTAGATCATCAGCTGCTGATAATGACCCAGCTGATAACTGGGACATCAAAACAGTCAGTCATCGCAACTACCTCGACCCTGATCTAGAGAAGGCCATAAATGAGGTGCTGAGTTTCAAGCCTATCAAATTCAAACGCAGGAGCTTGGAGAACTCTGAGGGTGAAGAAGAAAAAATTAAGAATGATGAAGATGACAACAAAGCGCGGAACCGTGAAAGTTCTTGCCTTGCCAGCAGTCTCAGACACTCTGCATCCACTGTGGACTGCATGAGATCGTCTCACAGTGCCAGCAGCTGCAGCAGTCGCCACCGCAGTAAAAGCAAGAGCAAGAAAAAGAAGAGGAGCCATAGCTCAGAGTCTGACAGCTCAGGAAATGACCGGTATCACAGGAGCAATTCCAAGAGGAGGTCCAAGAAGTCCAAGAAAAAGTCCAAAAAGAGGGATCAATCTTCTTCTTCTTCCTCATCATCATCTTCAGATTCTGAGTCAGACGCTGGATCTGAATCAAGCTCTGGTGCCTCTACTATTTCTTACCGAAGCTCCAGCAGTGTGAAGAGGGCCCCAGTTCCAAAAGTGTCCAGCCCAGAAGAAGAAGCAAGGCCACAGAGTGAAAGCCAATCCCTTAGTAAAAAGGATGATAAGAAAAGGAAGAAGAAGGTGGACAGTCTGATGATGAAGTACCTGTACCGGCCGGACAGTGACTGAGGCAGGCAGTAGGTTGCCTGATACAAACTTACCCGAGAAAGTGTTCTTGAAGCATGGTGTGACCTAACTAATCAAAGAAATTTTCACTCTCATCCGTCAGCATATTAAATGTGCTCTGTTCAGTTGAACAGTGAGTAGACTCACAGGAGTCTATTTTGCGAGTTGTGCTTTTGATAATTACTTCGTAGGCATGCTAACATTTTTTGGGATGTTTACTACTACACGTTCTCAGTGTCAAGCCAAACAGAAGTGAGCAGGAAAGTCTTTGGTGTGTTAAGTACCTGGTGAAATGGGGCACTCAACATGGATGTTAACTTAGCCTTTAATTACTTCTGAGATGTCATATTGATTCATCACCGGCTATAATACATTTTCCTTCCAGCCCTATAATGGCAAGCATAATTAGACCCTGAGCATTGATTTACACCAACATCAAATTAATTTGAGATGCACAGTTGACAGTAATTAACCCCCAGTTTGCAATATTTAAGCAGTTTGAATATTAAATAATATGAAAAACGCATAATGCATACTGAATTTAATTTTTCTTGTGTCAGAGTTCAATTGGAATATTTGAGATGATGTTTAAAAAAGAGACTTCAATCATGTTGAGATATGATTGGTATATTGGTGAGCATTTGATTCAGTTTCGGTACACTAATTCACTTGATAACTCTCAACACCTTGAGAGGATGGAATTGTATCTATCATGATGTTCTGTATTTCAATGGTTTGTGTTTAGTACTTCAGTACTATCATTGCAGTTTTGCATGTTGGTGTGGCACTGCATTGCATGTGATTTTGATACAGGCTAACCTCATAACATGGCTAAATACAAGCTCCTCCGCGATGAAGAGAGCTCAACATACTGTAACACAGGAAACTGGCAAGACAATAGACAAAACCCAAGAAAAACACCTCATGTCAATTTTAGCAAATATTTACATTGACAATTAGACAAACATTAGCAAATACAGAAAAACTGCAAGTAGTAGACAAAGTGATCTAAAACAGTGTTATTGTGGACTGTAAGGCCATATCCACATGTGTACAGGTATTTCTGAAAATGTTGTTTTTTCTCTGAGTTATACATGTAAGGTTAGGTCTCTCAAAATAGAGCTGATGGAAAACTTAACCTCAGTACTTAAAAATTAAAAATTAACTGCGCTTTGTTTTTTAATTAATAACATCAGCTTGTCCTTTCCTGCTCTAGCCCCCCTGGTCGAAGACGTTACTGCTTCGATATTTCTGATGAAGAGGAGGAGGAAGAAAAAAAAGAAGACGGGGCGATCCAGGGCTCGCACTCCTCTCGATACAGATACAGCAGCCATATGAAAGACGGCGAGGACAGACCTTATGAAACCACTTCGTAGTCCTTGCTACCAGCACTCACCATCTGAAACGCACCCTCATTCAACTGTTCATCTTGCATGCAATGTTGACCCACAGAGTAGTTAGTCTGACACAACTGTTCACTTAAACAGTCCCAACCCTGCATCAAAACACAGTCAATCAAATACTGTAGATGTTCTTGAGTTGTTCCTATGATAGATCCTCATAGGATTGTTTTTCTGGAAACCACATGGTCTATTTGATTTGGCACTCATCAGTCTAACCTCACTGCACACACAGCAGTTCTGTTATTTACCGACTCCACTTTGCTGGGTAATGTAAGCAGCAGTTTCTTGGCTTGAGCAGCCATCCTGTTAAACTCCAATCATCATGGTTTTAACTGAGCCAAAGAACTTGAGGTTGCAACGCTATCTTTTTTCTCTTGTTGTCTGTTATTCTTCCTCCCTTCTTTATATATAGTACACCACAATTGTATGTATTGCCATAGTACAATGTATTGCCAAAAAGCCCTTGTTCAAGTATGTGTGCACAATGTTTTACTTATTGCTGATTTGTGCAGAGTCCTGGGAAAAGTCAAAGCTTTCTTCTCTTATTCTATCCTTTTTGGGACAAGTGCCATTTGATTTAAGTGGACTCGTCTACAGCTGACTTCTCTGCAGCTGTTGCGTTTCATGAGCTGATGCGCTGAACACTGAAGACTCTCTCTCATCCACATCTGTTTTCTTTTTCTTTGCCTGAGAAATTATTTCTGCTTTTTGCTTGAAAATGATCTCCTTACAGGGGTAGAGGTTGGCATCAGTGACTACTCCATCAGGAAAACAAAGCATTTGAATCTTTTGTTTATAATGTTTGACAGATTTGTTGTGTAAAGAACAGGCGACGAGCAAATTAATTTCCACAAGGTCTATGATATGCCTTGTCTTATTTTGTTACAACTTGATTTGAATTATTTGCCAGAATTCTTTATTGATGAAGAGACCTTAGATCTCGATGTTCACATGCCGTCTGTGTTTCGTTTTAAGTTTTGTGTGCTCTCCTTTTCCAAAGTAAAGAATGTACTTGACTTTGGGCACCAGGTATTTGTTAGTTTCTCGCAAAAAACAATGAGCAGGTTGTATTCTCAACTACCATCTAGCATCTCATTTGAGAACCCACTTCTAGTCATTTGAGACCTTTGTTGACCTTTGAGAATAATAATAGTAATATTGTGTATCATTATAATCTATGCTCAAAGGTCCATTTAACAAGGTGTTTTGCGCTTTAAACCACATCTGTTGATCTGCTTCAGCAAATGGATCTGGCTAGTTGTCAACACAGCTCTTACGCCTAAACCCATTTGTTCCTGCTGAATATTTAAAGTTTCTTTGAATTGTAGTGTGGTAACATGTTTCCTGTAAGGAGAAGCAGCTATAGAGGACTATACAGTAGCCAATAGTGCTGAATATGCATCTCCACCATCACCATGCAGCTAGCAGTCCATCAACTCTGGCTGGACTACACACAGCTGGACAGTGCAACCTCCAAGAAGACAGAGGCCAGATCTATGACACTGAAGACGGTATCGAGGTGGTTTTCCTTTTTGGGTTGGGCTTCTGACACCCCGGAGTTGAGACGGTAATAACTCAGCTGCAATTCCAGCCGAGCTAACTACCTCACGGTAGCTACATTTGGAAGCAGTTACGTTTACTTCAGCAACAAAGCTACCAATGTAGTTGTCCATCAGGATCTCTGTGAATCATCTCAGTACTATAGCTGGACTGGTCATTCTTGGAGGCATGGGAGGATTTTGGGCATCAGTAGTTAGCAGTAGTTAATTTAGCGACAAGTAAAGCTAATTGTCCAGAGTTGAGGCACAGCAGGAGTTCTGCTCTAGCAATAATTAGATTAGCCTAGTTGACAGATAAGGAAACAGGGCATTCTCTGTCCCCTTCAAGGTCAATGGGGCAAATTTGAGTCCCAAAGTTTACCAAAGTTAAATGCGAGTCCTGCCAGCAGGTCAGCTGATTGCAGTGATTCCATTGGAATTAAACTGATCTTCCATTGGATTAATGGATTCATGAATTTTGATGAAAATAAAGAATATCCCCATCCTTGTTTTAAAGCCTCATTGGGTACTGTAACTGTAACCTCTATTAACTGGACACTCTACAGCCTGTATAACCAATACTGTGAAATCATGTAAACAGCAAGAAAAATGGAACCTGCATTTTTGTTGTTGCTTAAGTGTAACATCGTACTCTTCAGTCATTTGTCTGGTATTAGCATCAAGATATCTTTGAAAGCCATTGAAAGTTCAGAAGAGCTTGGCATGGCATTTGGGGCTGAACTAGATAAGTGGATGTCCTTTATTTTGAGAGAAGTTGGGTGTGGTTCTATTAGACATGCTTTTTGTAGACTGTTCTTTTCATTTTTTATTCTCTATGCAGTTAACACAAGTGTGGAAATGTGTTTTTATCTCATTGACTCTGATACAAGTGTCTGGCTTCAACAGAAAAAACAAAAGAGCAGGCACACGATGCTTACTGCACACCGTATTTATATATAAATATGTGTATGATTCATGCTAGCTTTGAAAATAGTTAATTTTTATTTTCATTATTGAACAAATTGACCACTTGTTACAAATTTTGCGTTACAGTTTAATATATTGTAAATAAATGATGGTGATTGTTTTAGAAGACTGGATTTGTGTTTTGCTGCTGTGTGTATTCAGTTCATGTCTTTCCATTTACACTGACACTTTTGTCCTCAGATCTTCAGAGGGCATTCCGATAAAACAAAAAAGGGACACGTTTTCTGATGCATCCACTCAGTTGTTTTCATCTGCCTTGACATTTAATGTCAACAGCCTTGTTGACCATGTGAATGGGACACAAAATGTACTGATTTAATTTTTTTTTTGTAATTAAAGGTAAAATAAATATTTTTTGCTCCAAAGCTGAGCTGTAAACAGAAACAAAATGTTAACATGCTGATGGACTCCGTTATGGTATGATTACTGTGATTCCAATTTCTACGCTGCAAAAGTTAACCTGAAACAAAAGATGCGTCCGATATTTCGATTTCCGATTTACTTCTCCCACTCAACAGAGTAACATACATTTTCAGTTGTAACCAGACTACATTTTGTTCAGTCCATTATGGTATAGTTGAATCTTTAGCATCAGTACAGCCACAATATTGGTACTTTGCAGCCGTGTCAAAGTTATTTACATTGTCATTATCCTCTATAGTTAAAAGAGGCTCTTTGGAGCTTCTGTGTTTTGCTGGAAGTTGGTCGGTAGTTTATATTAGTGGATTCCATTCCTAAAGTAACGTTAGCTACTGTTGCTCTCTGTGGCAGAGAGTTGTGCTGAGGCTAGGCACTCAAGAACGTGCATAAAGTCCCATCCTTTGGACTAATACAGAGTCCTTCACAAAGAAATCGACAGTCCAGCAGCATTACAATTTTTAAACAAATCATTCACAGGCTTGTATAGGAAATAGAGAGACGAGGAAGGCCTAATTTTTCATGTCACGTTACAGTCCACTCACATATGGCCAATGAAAGAGTTATTCATACATTTTAAACATGCATACACACAAATGTCACTGCAGCAAATGTTGTGGCAGCAAAACTAAAAACTGTAGTAACAGGACAGAGAAGACTCCATAGGAAACAGCTTCTAAGATTTTTTTGACAGAATCTCGGGATTTATCAGGGGGACGGCTGTTTTACTCCAACTTATTCTACTGGATCTGGATGAATCTGGACTGTGTGACCTTTAGATGTATAGAAGTACACAGAACATTAATTAACATTTAATACTAGCCGTCCTGTTGGTGAGTCATGAGTTTTAAATAATCAATTAAGTTAAATGTTAATGGAGAGACAGATATCGTTTATTTTCACCCACCTGAATCCCACCCGCTATTGATCAGAATAATTTTTCTGACCCATGCTGCCTGATCCCGACTGAGATCCATGCATCACTATAACACACTGTGAGCCTCACTGCTCACAGGATGGACGGAAGTAGGAGGGAGACAGCGTTGTCGGAGATTAACAGTTTATTCCAGGCTCCAACAGAAAACAGAGCTCAACATAAAAGCAGAAAAACACAAGTAAACAGCCGTCTCTCTGACAGCTGAGGGTCGGGCGTATGCTGCCAGTGGTCGTTTTCCGCTCCGGTCCTCTCTCAGGACCCAGCCTACTGCAAGAGACCAGAACCAGGTTACAAACATGCTTATATAGCTGACTGATTACCTGATTCTGTCCAGCTGTCTGATCACCGGCTGAGCCACTCCTCCCTCTCCTCCAGCAGTCGACACCTTAACCACACCCCACTGCCACACACACACAGCACTCATCCTCCTCATTTAAATATCAGTGTATTATCTTAATTGCAGTCGAACAGAGTTGTTGATGGCTCAGATGAAATGGTGGGGGCAGAGGGTGGAGTATCGGTGGACCACATAATTGTCTCTCAGAGAAGACCGGTGCCACTGTTTACTAGCAATGTGCCAGGTACTGGGGCATCTGGCTCTTAAAGTGAATGTGAGCCTCTTTAATTTTAACTTATGCCCAAAACACGCCTATGACTAAGAGTCTAAATGCAACCCCATGCCCCACTGCGCCTTACCTAGCCCCCAGATTATCCACACCCTCAGGACACCTGTGCCTTTAGCCCATGCACCATAGATCGTTGAAATAGGGCCCTTAGTCTTTTTGATATTTTGGTAACCCTTTTTGTGTCACAGTTGGAGGAGAGGAAACTGTGCTTTATAACTTTTGTAGAAGAAAACATCCTTGTCCAGTCTGGTCCATGGTATGTTTTGCATTCAACTTTTTATTTTGTGTCTCAGTCTGCTTTACTGTCTTCAATGATGCGATCACTGTGAGGCCAAAGTTGGACATTTTTCAAATCTCAACAAAGCTTTAACACAAAACCCGTCACCAACACATTTTGTTATACTGGGTGAAATGGTCCTTCTGTCCTGAGAGTAGTCAATACATTATGTATTCAGAAAAAGGAACGAAAATAATCAGACCTCTGTGGCAGCTGCAGGACTGAGAAAAAGCTGACCAGTCCCTGAATATGAAATATG
>OMLP01010429.1:2123-12496 GCA_900302685.1 Spondyliosoma cantharus | reverse complement strand
GCTGCATCTGTCTCCAGTGCTTTTCTCTTTTTAATTCTCGCTTTTTCTGTGCCACCCTTGCACTTTTTATTTTCCATTTTGCAAACACCCTTGCACTTCTGGGGCTGGAGCCAGGCTACAAACACCACTGACAGTGTGCGGTGTGCACGGACGTGTCACGTCAGGCTGCGTCTGCAAGAAAAAAAAAAAAAAAGAGCTGCCGGTGGAGACGGCCCAGGGAGAGCGGTAACAGCACACACGTAATACCCACTCAGTGCCATGACTGAACACCGGCCCTAAATAAATAAATAAATAAATAAATAAAAATAATGATTGAACACTGGCCCTCGCAGCCCAACAGTCAGACAGGCCCACCGGGAATTGTCCCGGTCCTCCCGATTAGCCACTCCGGGCCTGCACATGATGTTTGTCAGTTTAAACGATCATTTTCAAGTCACTGATTTAAAACCTCTCTAACACACTGTGCATGTTACAGAAGGCTAAAACATAGCTTAGCATTATAGTTGTACATATCATGAACCATTAAAACACATTAAACTATTGTTTTCATCCCACAGTGATAACAGCATTAAATCAAACATCCCATGTTATCAGGTTTCATTCTGTGGTCCTGGAGGAGTTCATGTCATGTTTTATCATCTGCTCGAGGGCCAGTTAGATGCTATTTCACCTTGTGTCCTGTAGGGGGCTCTGCCTCATAATAAAACTGATTAAAACAAAACTAAAATACATGTAGAGCAAAAAATGTTCTGTGTCAAAAACTGTCATAAAAATACTTCATGGAAAATAACATTTATGTGTGTTTTTCCATTTATAACAACAGTGGCATCATGTAAACAAACTGGTATTTAAAGGGTTAAAATCCCCAAATATTGACTCTTTGGTGGTTATTATCAGGACCTATGTTGGTTGAAAATAATATTAATATATAGTATTTTTATGGCAGGACTGGAGCCCCAGGACAGTCAGCTGAGACGACCAGATGAATGTGACCTCTGTCTTCCTGTCAGCGAGCCAGTCGGTGCTGTGGTGGCCCCCAAAGGATCCCCAGCGCCCCCTCAGAGTCTGGACCGGTCCCGGCCCTGCCCGTCTGAGGTACGTGTCATTTTAATTCAGATAATAATCGTGTGTTGCAGAATCGCACATTGGAGCCTGCGATCACAAACCTGCGTTGCTGCCAGTGTGAACAGTTTTGAAGCGTCATAATCTTGTAATCGAGTATTTTGCATCTTCATGTTGTTTGTTCTTCACGTCCCTGCTGTGTAAAGACCTTTATGATGACACATAATTTGTAAATCTGAAGAGAAAAAACTACAAGGTCTCCATGGTAACCGCAGGTTTTCGCTTTATGTGCTTATAGACAATAGAGACGTCAACCAGCAGAGATTTAGTTAAACCTTTATGTTTTAAAGGCAGACATTTAGATTTTTGTCTTGAAACAGATTTTATTGAATTTCCAGAAAATTATAATTTCATATTGAATTACATGTACTGTTTTTATCTAACAACAACTGCTCTGAATCAAATCATTAAAACTCTTCATGCCCACAAACAAAAAAATAAGATTACATTAAACAAAGATTAAAAAAACATGTTTTTAAAAAGCAAAGCAAAAGACATCCTGCTTAGTTAGACATTTAATAGACATATATTAGATATAATAATGAAAAAATAAACAACTAAATCAAAGAGCGGACTAGAGTTACATCAGCACACCGCCTCCCTATTTGACCAGAGATACAGAAACATAAACGCCTCATCGGCTGTTTTTTCTGGATAGAAAGCACTGCATTTGTTTTTCTCAACTTATTTCAATTAGTCTTTTTTTATATTTAATGGCCTTTGACCTACGTGTTGTTCATAATCGCGAGTGTTAGACTACAACTGCTGCTGGATCTTCATGAGAGGAGTGTGTTTAAACGTCAGGCTTACATCAGGTACTTAATGATGGAAACTAAAAGCCCTTTTACACCCAGATGTGAATGGAAAAAACACTGCTGCAGATCTTTTGTGAGAGGAAACAAATATTAAGATGGAATATTTTCTGCCTGCAGAAATATACGTTTGACCAATAAAATCCTGTCCCACCTGATGTCCAGTTTAAAATGGGAGAGAACCTCACCAATTAGTTCTGACAGCATCAAATACTGTACGACAAACACCACAACGACTACCTCAACAACGAAGTCAAGGACAACATATGGCTTGAGATCGTTCAGCAGCAGGATACAATGAACTCTGGCATACTGATCCTATGAAGGCAAACATGAAGCTTGCTAACAGAAGCACTGAAGTAAAGTCGTTTTGCTATGAAACGATACGCGGTCTCTTGAATCGTATCAAATACCTGATTTGTCTACCTTTCTTTCTTCTTTTTTGTCTCTTTTAAAACTCTTTTTTCTGCCTACATGAAGCTGACTGTGTAGTTGTTGTCAGTATTCATACTGATGAACTACATACGTCATTGCTCTTCATTCTGCTGCTGTCATTGCTGTTCATTCTGCAACAACACACAGCGGCCAAAAGCTTATCGATGATCCCTTTCCTCATGAAGACATACAGAAGTAAGTCTGCAAAAGGACTCAACCGCAGAAAAAGGATCGACATTTCGGAGAAGGTATTATTTATGTTTGTCCCTGCCAGGAACAAAATGGCAGTGGGCGGGAACAGCAGCGTGTGAATAAGCAGCACCAGAACTAAAGACCCAATGATTCGTCGTTTTTCATCAGAGGTAACGCGGCTGGCAGACAGAGCTTTGAGAGTGCCACCCAGGAAGAATATCAACAGTGGGACGGGGAGGAGGATGTAAGTGCCTGCTATGATTATGGGCAACGTCTGATAATTTGAGTAAAACCAAAATAAGCGAAAGATTAGAACAACGACCCAGAGGACAACACAGACCATCACAGAGATCTTCATAGGCCGCCTGCAGCGGTACCACAGTGGACAGGTAATGACCAAATATCTGTAACACAAGATGGACACAGTTTTTTAGGAGCATCAATATTTCATATCTATATAATGGTCAGGCAGAAGTACACGCATGCTGGATTTAAAGATAGGTACCTTTCCATGGCAACACACACCATGAAGCCAACACTGGCCAACAGGCCGAAAGAATACAAAAAAGATCCGATGCCATCTATCTTTTTATCATCACGTCCTGACAGCCGAATGATCCTGCCACAGAACTGAAGGAGGTTGGAAACGAGAAGGTTGATGACGTAGGTCGGAGCAACATGATTAACTCGCACCTGCAAGACAACATTGGTGAAAGTCAACAAACGGCTGTAAACAACAGGGAGGCAACGATATATCTGCTGAACATCTGTATCGATATTTACCTTGTTGACTGCTGTCAGCAAATTGTGAAATGCAACGGCCGATGTTTATCTATTGGTTCACATAATTTATGTGCTGGCACATTAGTGAGATGCTGCGTGTGACATTCCTGACATCAGTCTGTACGGGTGTGTAGGCACTAAATGACTTTACTGTAAACTACTACAATCATGGTTAAAAGATTACATCTACTTGTAAAGAAAAATGTACAGGTGCATCTCAAAAATTAGAATATCACGCAAAAGTTTCCGTAATTTGATTAAAAAACACAAAGTGAATTATTTCATTTTTTTTTTTGTTTTAATTTTGATGCTTGTGGCTCACAGCTCATGAAGATCAAGTTTCTCAAAATTTTGGAATATTTTATAATATAGAAATGTCGACCTTCCTATTGAAGTATGTTAAGTTATTTACTAAGCCTTTTAAGCGTGTGCTTGGCTGAATTAACAGCGATATGACCTTTCTTATCATCACCATCTCCAGCTCAGCCTGCTCTCTCTCTTGCTCTCTTGTCGATACATCACTTTTTCCTTTTCCATGAACATGTTGCTTCCTAATCTATTAATACTTTTGCTTAAGATCACGCTACAATCATTTTTTTAGTAATATTTGAGTCATAGCCTAGCACATTTAACAGTGAAGTAAATATTTTGTTTATTAATGAAAATCTCAACAACCACGGAAAGATGTGTCGAGAAGAGCTGCTGTCTCAGTAAATCAGACACTGAACATGCCTAGTTTTCATTTCATTTTAAATTAGCTTAAATTCGCCTCCATATCAGTATAAACCACAAACTCAATGAAAACAGCAGCACACATCTAAATTAATGGAGTCACATCAAGATCCTTCATAGACACACAGACACATTTCACATTTATAATGTACCTACCAGAGAACAAAGGGCGTAGATGGCAACAAGGGTCACAGAAAGGCCGACAGAATTGATTATGCATTCCACCACAAACTTGATGAAGCTGCCTGACTCATTGTTAGAGGCCGTGTCGATGGAATATGAGTTGTTGGTAATGTTGAAATTTTCCATTCTTCAGAGCGAAACCTGTTGTTTGAAAGGTTTGGTCATAGGAAGGAAGCCGGTCTTCAATATCTATGCCCACATGTAAGAGAAGGTATAAAATATACCTTTGATAGCTGAAAGACTTCACCTGACTGCGTTCTCTGATGTCTGACGTTTTGTCTTCTGCATTCAGTAGCTCAGAGTCAATATGTTACGTGACAACATGCAGCAGGCTCCTGTTAATCTGCTCCTCCTCATCTAAGGAAGTGACATTTAAGCTATCAGGCACGATAAAGCATGAGCATTTCAACAGTTTCTGTTCAAGTGCATTTCAGTTTTTCATGTTTGTTGTGCTGTACTTCATCTACTTCCGTCCGTCATTACTGTGGGATGATGTGTACAAAGCTGATGTGCAGTGTCATGAAAAAGAATTTTGGTATATTGGTAAATCCCTATTTTTGACGAGTCTGCCCTTTCAAACAGTGATGGTGACCTGTCTCCAGTTTAAATGACACCTATGGAGAAACAAATATTAAAAGTTACTAACCAACACTGAAAAATATTTGTCTAATCTGTTTTTGATTGTTCAGTTCACACTTTATGATTTCTAAATTATTATCTGAAAAGTATCGAAACTTTAAGAGTTTTGATAAAACATAATTTGGTAATTGAAAAGAAAAACAAGATGTCTCCGTGGGAAAGAGACAGTTGAATCATTATTTATTTATTTGGTTTGAATACAATGAGTTCCTCAAATGAATGAATTCACATTTTTTGTATAGAAGCAAACTTTTAATTGAATTTCCAGAAAATGCACAATTTCACATTTAAATTATATATATATATACTGTAATATAAGATTTTATCCATATTGATAACACACAACTGATCTGAACCACATCCTGCCTTCCAACAAAACACTATAAATTAAACTTCAAATTGTCAATAAATTTAAAGTAATTGTATTTTGTATTTTGTTTCCTGTCTGTATGAAACATTATGGAAAAAACAAATAAACACAGTTTTGGAAAAATGATTATGAGAGAAAAAAAACAAAAAAGTTCTGTTCAGATAAAGATTTAGTAATAAGACAGCGTGGTGGCTATAACTCAATAATATAATAACATCTGCTTTGTTTTAGTAATTAAAAGATAATAATGATAGACATTAAGATTAGTGTTTTATTTACTTAAAAATATTCAATATATTCAATAGCCTTGAGATATTAGAGGCTTTTTAACACATCGCCACCTTGAGTGCCTCCGACTTCTTCAGTAATGTTAAATTCACATGTGGTGAAGCCATTACTGTGAACCAGAACAAGTTGACCAGAACATTTCCCAGAAGCCAGTGCTCCCACAGCACCGCTTCCTTTTCTCTCCAGTTAGGATTGGTATCAGTAGATGACAGTATCTGTCCTGTCTCTATCCCTTCTATTTGCCTACATTTCTTCTTCTGTTTTCTCACCTCTCTCTTTCTCCACCAACATGAAGCTGACTGACTTATTCATACTCATGAACTGCTGGTATCATTGCTCTTTGTTCTGCTGCTGTCCATTCTGCAACAACACACAGCGGCCAGAAGCTTGTCTATGATCCCTTTCCTCATGAAAACATACAGAAGTAAGTCTGCAAGAGGACTCAGCAGAACAAACATGGCCGACAGGTTGCCGAGCGTCCAGGTATCTATGGTGTCTTCCTTTGCCATGAACAAAATGATGGTGGGCAGGAACAGCAGCGTGTAAATAAGCAGCACCAGAACCAAAATTCCAACAACTCGTCGTTTTTCATCAGAGGGAACACGGCTGGCAGACAGAGCTCTGATGGTCCCACCCAGGAAGAATATGAACAGAGGGAGAGGAAGGAGGAAGAAGATGCCAATGGAGATTTTCCAGACCGTGTGACTAACCCAGAAAATTAAAGGGAGGATAAAGGTAAGAGTAAGGACCCAGACCGCTACAGAGACCACCACAGTGATCTTGATGGTTCGTCTGAAGCGGTACCACAGTGGACAGGCGATGCCCAAATACCTGTAACACAAGATGGATGCTTGTTTACGAGCTTTACAATTATATAATTATATGATGGTCAGACTTAGCTGCACACATACTGCATAGACAGATAGTCACCTTTCCAGGGCGATACACACCATGAAGCCAATACTGACAAACAGACTTGAAAGATAAAAAACATGTCCAATCATCTTGCGATCTTCAGGTGCTGCCACCACAGCGATCATGGAGCAGAACTGAATGAGGTCAGAAATGAGAAGGTTGATGACGTAGATCGGAGCAACATGATTATCTCGAACCTGAAAGACAACATTGGTGAAAGTCAACAAGCAGTTCTGGTAGGAGGCAACAATATACCTGCTGAACATCCGTATCAATATTCGCCTTGTCGACTGCTAGCTGCCTGTTGGCATTAAGACGACATTCACAGATAGCAGTTGCTGATGTTTGTCTGTTGTGTCACGTCTCCCTGCCATCAGTTTGTAAAGCTCTGTTGGTCCTGAGAAATACTTTACATTGAGTAAGTAGTTCAAACATGCGTCCAAAGCAGATACTTAAATAAGAGTCTTTTTCATATGAAAGGGGTTATATTAAAAGTTGCTTCATACATACATTTGTATTTGTACATTTGAAGGGCGTGAGTGAGATTTATTTTTTTGTATCCCTGGCACAACAGGGGAATAATTAACATTAATAAAACTAAATAAACATCTGAATTGTATCGGCCCACAATTGAAACAGTGGAACAATTATTAATGAGCACAGTATCTTATTACTGTAATGCAAACTCAGATGGTATTGTATTGTATTTTAAGAATGTCATCTCAGTTCTTTAAATTAGCCTAAAATAGCTAAGCTACACAAAAACTGACACATTTTGTTCCCAACGGCCAAAAATGTCCCATTGAAAATGCAATTTTTGATCCTACATTTATCTTGACATAAACAAATTCATTCCTTTATGTTAAGATTTCATTTGGACTACTAGCCTTCAATTTTAGATTTTTAGATTTGTCTACCAGATGGCACTACTTTTTTCCATTCAAAGCATGCAGCAAAATTTCACACTTTTCACTGTTTTCTGCAAGGGTGCCTTGCTACTGAAATGAGAAGTGTGTGTCGCTATTGTTACGTCCCCGTATGGCTAGGGGATGAAGGGAGTAACATAAAACTGGGTGTAAAGGAGGCAAAAGGAAACTGTAGCAAATAGTAACTCAAACGGCTTTATTGCGCCAACAAAAAACAATTATTGGCCAAGAAGGCTATCGTCATAACAAAAACACTGCAGGCTGTAGCTCAGGCTCTCTGGCTCCTGCATATCACGGCTGCCCAGCCCACTGGCATCCGCAGCAACCTTATATCACTCAGTCTGAGTGGCAGTTAGACTCAGGTGTGAGATCCACACACTCGCGAGGAGGAGGGGGGAGTATGAGGGTGGCACCTGAATAGGACAACAAAACACACCAACAGCACTGGGGCTGTAACACCCCCTCCCATAAGAACAAACCCATCACCACGCACACACAATACATAATGTAGACCTCTGCCACAGGTTATACTCACCTTGTCACACACCAACACTCATGTTACCCCAGACACACCACCTGGCTGTGAAAAGGGCTGTGAAACCCACCTGGGCACACCTTTGTTAACACGACATTTGTGCTTCTTTCCGTCGCCAACACTCTTCCTCACTACATTATAACCCTTTTCCAAGGATGTGGGTAGCCTGGTGTTGGGCTCCTGGAACCGGCAAACCACTGCGTCACCAGCAGGGGGCCACCTACCCCCATCTGGGACAGAAATATGAATCACGCGCAAGATGGGTCTGCTGAGGAGACGGCGCTCAAGTCAACACCTTAGCTACCAACACTCCTGGATGAAGTTTAGCGTGGCAGTCATACTCAGAATGAAGAATGGGACTTAGAACCTCCGGCAGAGGAAAAAACTTCATTCCCCATAATAAGATGAACACCCTCTATGGGGAAACAAACATGTACCGCTACTAGGAAAAAAACAGTCATTAATCCACTCTTAATGTGGACACTATGGAGGGGTGAGGGCATCAACCTCATCTCAATGCCTGTCACTACCGCTCTCACGTTACAGGCTGACTCTGCACCCAAAGGTAATACACCCGCTAAGATGAGGGACTGCGAGCAAGCCGTGTCCCGCAGTACACTGACGCCTGCTGCTTACGCCTCAGAGACTCACAGTCAGACACTAGATGACCAGGCTTATGACAAAAGAAACACACCTTCTCTACCCTACCATCCAACTGTGGCACAGAAGGCTGGGTAACTGGCACATCAGTTGGGGGTTCCAGATCATCATGAGTAACTAAATCACCTTTAACGAACACAGATTTATGCGTGAGGGTAAACTCATCAGCCAAATACGCGGCTTGCTGCAGAGTGGCTACCTTTTGTTCATTTAAATAAATGACAACGCGTTCGGGCAAACAATTCTTGAATTCTTCTAGCAACATTAGAAAAACGCTCTGCTACGTCCCAGCAGCCGGTGGTTTGATCCCGGGACCTACACACTATTCCACCGCCCGAATCAGTGACCCAACATCCAGTTTTGAACTGCTTAATCCTACAGCATATTGTGGCCATGAAAACCTGCATGGGAATAGCTCAATCCTAGACTGGCGAGACGTGGACAAGGAGGAACTGCAGGCTTACGTGGGGCTGCTCATTTTGGCCGTCATTTATAGGTCAAAACAACCCTCAGCCTCTGGAGTGAGAAATCAGGACAGAGTCATTTCTGGGCTACGATGTCCCACAAGAGGTTTCACCACATCAGCTTAACACTGCATTTCGACAACAACCAACCTCGACGTGATGACAAGCTGGCTTCCTTCTGCAAAGTTTGGGATGTGTGGACGTGAGCTTGACTCTCACACCCAGACACATACCGCCTCTCAGAAAAAATAATAATGCATCAAGATCAATGTTGCTGCCAATCAGTGACCCATCTCAGGGCCCACTCTTTGAACCACCCTTTTTTTCAATAGTGGATCTATGTAAACATACTGGCCTTTAAAGGGTTAAAACCCAAAAATATAATTCATATTTGATATGTATATTTCAGGCGGAATAGTTTTAAAAGATTGACTCGTTTTATAGTGGAAAAAATATTAATATATAATATTTTTACCACAGTTTTTGGGAAGGGGACATTTTGGACAAATGTGTTTATTTTAGGATCTCTTAAGGGTTAAAAGAATCCCTTTTGATTAGATTAATGAAATGACCTGTAAGACACTTCTTAATCACTGCTATAGATCTCCTGAAACATCAACTTCACAGTGGTGCCAAAGAAACAGTCAGGAGATGAACAAGGGAAGAGCGCTTCATCCTCTGGGGACCATCAACGTCTACAAATATCACACTTGATTGCTTTTAATAGACGATGCCAAACAATGCCGTACAAATTACTCTGGCAAACTTGACGACCATTTTATGTTTTTCATCAAGTTGAAACAAAATGGTGCTTTTTACCTCACCAGTTTAAGAGAAGGCTGTCATGGAGCCACACATACAAACTGCATGTGTTAAGGGACCGGTCGATGTAATGTAAATGTTAATTAAGGGGTAAATTATTTCTGTAAATTAACAGACAGATCCAGATCATTTATAGACACACAAACTGTAAGAAATCTAATTAATAATGTACCTACCATAGAATAAAGAGCGTAGATGGCCACAAGGGTCAAAGGAAGGCCGACAGAAATGATTATGCACATCACCACATTCATGATGCGATAGACTTTTTCATGATCATGGTTGATGGTTCTGTTTTCATCGTAGTCAAAGGTAGTGTTGATGTAATCATAGATGTCGTCCTGTGAGGTGTTGGTAATGTTGAAATCTTCCATTCTTCAGAGTGAAACCTGTCGTTTGAGAGATCAGGTTATAGACAGGGAGCAAGTTTTTAAATATCAGTATTCAGTGATATGACTGAAGCAAACACCTCAGGATACCTACAGTTTACCCACA
>OMLP01010424.1:24291-36910 GCA_900302685.1 Spondyliosoma cantharus | reverse complement strand
GGAAAAAGTTTGATTTTTTACTGTGAAAACCACAAAAATGGTTCATTAAACATATTTGTGGTTTTCACAGTAAAAAATCAAACTTTTTCCTACTCGGATTTTATGTTTTTTTGTGATTTTAGGTCCATTGTGTTAATACAGTATGTCAAAATGAAAAAATAACTGTACAGTCACACATGTGAGGTTGTGCTGAAAATAATGACACCAAACAAGGCAAGGTGAATAGTTTTAGGGTGAAATATAATGGCAAAATCAAAAACAGGCAATTATATCCCTGACGTCCTACCTTCAAACACAACCTCATTTGGCCATCCATGAAAAGCTACTTAACCTCCCACTTCTATAGGAATACTTACTTCCTACGGGCAATGCACTAGTCAGGTAAATGAAGAAAGTAAATCATTTTGTCAGAAATTAAAATTGTTACAATTACCGAAACTGGATCAGTTGTATCAAAAGCACAGTCAGGGGAACCCAAAGTGACCACACCATTAGAGGATCAATTCATCAAGCTTAGTTTCCCGACTTAGAAACCCTTGTTGTGAGATGAAACAAGGCCAAACACTTCCAATAGGATCATTGGAATAGAAAAGGCCTATTCGTTGTTGAATCCAAGTTTAAGATTTATGGCAGGTGCGGAGTCATCAGGTCCATGCCAGCTCAAGTGCATGTGGCCATTAAAACAAAAAGGGGGAAATACCAAATACTAAGATATTCTGAAATTCATGTACATTTTTCAAAGATTCTACTTTTTACAAAAACTGTTGAAGGTAAACTATGCAACTGTTTTTAAAAGGCCTATAAATGGACAGAGCTCTCTTAATTATGTTGCATGTAAGACAATTATTGTCCTGTGATGAGCTGGCAACTCGTCCAGGGAGTACCCTGCCCTCGTCTGGAGACAGCTGGGATTGGCCTAAGCAACAAAACCCTGTGACCCCAGGAAAGGGATAAAGCAGCTACGGACAATAACATGACATGACATAAAAAAAAAAAATCAATTGATTAATCATTTTAGCACTAGCCCTGCATCCCCTTTAAGGGGATGATATTTTGAAGGCAACTTATATTAGTTTTGGTAGATGAGCCGACGCAGTTTTACTGGTGACTGAAGTAAATATAAGTAAATGTCAGGGTGACCCAGCTGGAGGCAGATCATCTGTCACACAGTCTTTTGTCTACTCTACAGTCTATTTGAAAAGCTCATGGCTTAAAATGTCATGTAATAGATTGGCGTCCACTTGAAATCCTCATTTCAACTATAATAGTGCTGTCAGACTGAGGGAGCTTTATTAAAGATATTTTCCACCTGGGAAGGAGATGGACTCCTCTGTGTCATCCAGACAGAAAGAGATAAGGGAAATATCATCCCTGTCACTGATGCTTTCCTTAAAGTGGAGCAGCATGACGCGCAATCAGTCCTTATCCAATCCTACATCTTCATCCATCTCCTCCGACCCTGGTGGAGCGTGGGCGGGGGGGAAGAAACCCCTAAGATGATGTGAAGGGAAAGTTGCAGCCTGCAAAGTTTTATTCATCCGCAGTTTCAAGCTGCGGAGGAGCATCCAAACTGTCAGTATCCTCAAAGCGACAAAACACAGCTCACCTGCGCTCCTACGCTGCAGTCGACCCAGATCATTAGACGAAAAACTTCAATAGGGAGGCACACATCCAGAGTCAGGACATAAATCAGACTTAAATAAGAATCTCTTGCATACATAAATAAAAATATAAATAAACAACACCAGCTCCAGTGCTGATGCCTACGCCTGTCACAATAATTAGGTTATCAGGGAATTGTACATATCCTATATTGCATCTATTCAACTGGTGGGCTGAATGCTTCCCTTTAACAACTTCACTCAGGCCCTTTGAACTTTCTATTAGTAGGTTAATCTGCCGATTCATTATGACTGTCTGTTGCCAAGCACAGGAAGCTCCTATTAGATTAAAAAGTTTGAACTCAGGCTGTTTAAGCAGAGGGAACTCAGGAGAGTCAAACCTACTTCAAAGGTAAAATAGGAGAATTGATTTTTTTCTCCTGCACTTTGTATGTAGAAGGTTTCTTTTCCAACTGTAAAAAATAATAAAACATTTTTTTTTTTTTTTTTTTAACACATTCAAATTCCTAGCTTCACAAGTCAGACATAGGAAATGTAAATCATTGGGCCCCTCTGCTCTTCAGCTTTTTTTTCAAATAGTTCAATAGCCCTGTTATACAACATTGTACATATCTTATCTTATCGACTTATCAATAAATGGACATGACCTTGGATGCTACCCAACCAGAAGTGGCATAAAATCGATTTGCAGAAAACTGGCTGTCAAAGGACCGGTGTGTAGGATTTACTGGCATCTAGCAGTGTGGTTGCAGATTGGCACCAATTGAACAACACACACGTCTCCCTCCAATACAGTGTCTGCAAAAAATAAGCAAAAAGGGCAAAAAAAAATGCAAAAGGCCCTGATTAGAGCCAATGTTTTTTTTTTCTCTGTTCTGGGTTACAAGACAAATGGCAGTGAAACATGGAGGACTGCGTGGAAGAGAACCTGCGCCCTCTGTAGATTTAAAAGGCTCATTCTAATGAAAACACAACAATACTTGCGATTATACACTAATGAAAACATAATTATGAATATCATATTTCATTTCTGCATCTAAATCCCCCTAAATCCTACACACTGGACCTTTAAGAAATGAATTACTAAATACCAAATGTTTAATGTTTATTTATGTGCAGTTTTTGTTCACAGAGCCCGAGAGTTAATTTTATTAATTGTTTTGGTTGTATGTGTTTGATCTTATTTTTACATTATATGGTATTGATTTAGGATATTCTAAAATTCTTTTCAGGTTCCAACTCCTATATCTGAATATTCATAAGAATTTGAAAATGAGAATAATATAATTTAATGCAATTATTTCTACAAAAGTCAAAAGTAGTTGTCATGACAGGCCCGTCGTGCCAAACTCATCAAAGCCTGGAGGGATGGATACGATTAATCAGTTTCTCTGTGTGCCAACACTGCCACTGTAAACACACCTTGCCCTTGGATTCCTTAGAGATTGATTCTGTTTATTCCAACACTTTTCTGCCCCGTCCAAATTTGCCACACGGGAAAAAAATATGATAATATTTATACTCCCCCAGAGCTCAAGGGGGATCAGGAAAAATCAATAGTCTCTACAAGTCACATCCTCAGAGCTGCTGAGAGGAAACCGCTCAGCACAGCTCCAACCACGAGTGGAAAAAGCATAATCATATCTGATCTTGAAGAGAGTGTGTGGGCATATTAGCCTGCCTTTTACTGACGAGGCAATGAGAGAAAATTTAGAGATTACGTCCAAAATTGCTCCGGAAGTCGTATATGCCGTAAGAAGAGCTGTAATACACAAAAAATGTAACATTTCGTCACGACAAAAGCGGTTATCACTCACGACTGCCTTTCAGCCAACAAGCACAATGGCTGACCTTGGATGTAAATTGCTCAAAATTCTTCAATAAAAAAAAAGCCAGAAATCATTTCCTGTGTTCAAGGTTATTAAGCCACGGAGATGGGTACAGCGTGTGCGATGTGCGATGTGCTTCATCTTCGAAGGACCTTGAAACTAACCACTAACTAAATGTAATATAGACTGAACAGAGGAATAGCCTCATCTCTAATCCAACAGAGTGCCTGACAAATATTGCTGTCCAGGACTGGCTTCACAGATGCAAACGGACACCCATAAACACAGCAGGCTCGCCGCACGCAAATAGGCTGCCTCCAATTAGGCAGCACCATAGTAGAAATATTCATCATCCTTGGTGTTGTTATCAGCAAGGCTGCAGGGAGGTGGTTGTAGGGGAAGTGAGCTTGGTGTCACCTAGGAAGAGTTGACTGTGGGGTGGGATGGAGGATGGGGGGTAGGAATTACCATAATCACGCTGGCAGCCTCTGCAAAGCACCAAGGTCACCCTGCCTCCTCAGTTCAGCTCAGCACCAGGGGAGTACATCAGAAACACGGGAGCAGACTCTTCAGCACTGTGCGCAACACCATGGTTTTTGGACATAAAGCGCTCCACAGCTACAGTTAGCTAATAGACAGAAAACCTGGCCCACCCAAGTAAGAGCGAGCAGGAAATAATTGGTATTTAACTGACAATAGCAACACAAAAACGACACCACAGCTCATATAGTCCTAAAAACACCTCCTGCTCCCCACAAACCTTCCCAGACTCCAACCAATCAAATCAACGCATTGCTGAATATCTTTACACCACTGCTCAACATAAGTGAGACCCAAAGTGTGAGATCCAGGGACCGAGTCACACCCTTCTAGCACTGGGAGTTGTTTATTTCACCCTTTTGTTCTCCGATGCTTCCTCTCTCTTCCTTATCTCTTTACCTCCATCTCTTCCTCATTAACCGAATTCGGTTGCCGATGCAATCTGAAGGTGCGGCAGTGTCGGTTTGCCTGACTCAACTTATTTTTTCCCAAAAAAATCCCACAGTTCGCAGTCAAACTTTCCTGAGCACCGCTGTGAAGTTGAAGTTTAATATACTTTAAAAGCATCAGTAGGGTTTCAAAATTCACTTTAAAAAGAAAAACAGCAACAAAACAACCCAACTCAAGTCCTCTTATAAATTTATCTTGAGCTTAACAGAGCTTTCAGAGTGTTCGTCTAAGAAAGACCGTGAATTGCAATTAAAAGTTCTGAAAAATGATAATAGGTGAACCTTGAATCCATTGTTTTTTGGTCAAATACTGCTTATACCACTAAACTACTAAAGAAAACCTATATAGTGCTGTCCCTCTTCATCACACGGACACAAAAACCCAACATATTAATAAAAATAATCAACATATAACTGTGAAAAAGGCGTATAAAGTGAATCTGTTACCAGTTTGGAAATCTAACATCAAATTAGAAAACTCTATTCTAGTTTTTTTAATTACTCAATTGAATTTGTTCATTTAATTCATAAATTCGATCCCCGAGCTGTATTTTTTAGGCCTTTGGGGTTTTTCATGGAATAGAAAAAGTTGATGCTTGTGTGCTTTGACCAAACATCAAACATTAGAAAAATGGATGATGGACAAAGTCACTCTTGGCTATGCACCAAGGCCCTCTACTCACTGGCAGCATATGAAATCATATTTACTCTGCATAAATATGTGCAGTGTGCTTTAAAGAATCAATGAGTTATATAACAGGGAACCTGGGAATGCAAAAATAAGCCTGAAGACCTCCAGTTATTCACAGACTGAATCGGCTTTTATTAGCATGAGCACAAACAATCATCAGGCTAAATTAGGACCAATGGTACAGCGAGTCTTAAGGCCGCTGCAGAAAGTTGACAATGTTAATCAACCACTGAAGGATTAAACATAACATGTGGCTTTGCATGGTGCTTTAAAGTAATGATGGCATCAACTGGCTCTCAACAAAGACATTCATATTTCCCAACAGGCCTCAGATGACACCAGGCCACACGTCTCCTCTTGACTGAAGACACCAATAAACACCAATAACAGTGGTTGGCCAGTTTATTATAGTTAACAGTTAATGTTCTGTTAACAGGCTCCTGGACACAAGAGGGAGAAAATCTTCCTGCATAATTTTCTCCCTCAGAGGTTGGAGAATCAATCTGCCTGCTCTTGTGGTGCTCAGTGACACAGCGAAACCTCTCAGGGTTTCCTGTTCAGTAACTCAAGTGCATATACAGGAATATCTTTAACCTTAATTTGTCCAGGGACATTGGTGGACGAGGCATTCACAAAAATATTCTCTCCTTTCAGCTTCTGAAATGTCTTTGTCTTTACCATACATTACTGTAAAGTGAAGATCTTTTGGTTTAGGACTTTTGGTCGAGTGTAATATGACATGTGAAGAGCTAAGAGAGGGTGTGATGGGTAAATATCATACTCATAAACAATGAAATGAATAATTGTCAGATTAAGTAATCTAATTCTAATTAGCACAAAGTGAATTTTAATTGAATTATAATAAAAGTAAAAGCACTCATTATGGATGATGGCCCATTATTAGTTAGTGTTAAATTAGAGGTAACAATGATTAGCTCATTATCATTAATTAATATGTAATCAGTACTTTAATACTGTAGCTGCTTGCAGTGGAGCCAAGTTTAATTTCTTGTACTGACGGGTTATTTAAACTGCATCATACAGTATTTAATATTCTGATCACATGTTTTCATGTTAAATTTGAACCTCAAAAGTAAACAAGAACTATAGCAATTACAAAATTACAGTGAAGCAGTGGAGTAGTATAGAATAACATCAAGTACTTATCTCAGCACAGTAAATGCACTCTGAAACAGTTTCCGAAGAATCATCAGGCACGTTGCCAAGAGGTGAGATGAGACGTCTGTCCTCATGAATTTGTATTCTTTTTTATTGCACTTTTACTACCATTCATATCTTTTACTTGTTGTCTGTTTGGTATATTAGCATATGTATCTTATCGCATTTTTATTATATTTTTTATTACACTATGCATATATTTATTTTTTATAAAAGCCCATCTGGGGACGAGCATTGGATATTAAATGCCACGATATGAGGCATTAGCCGGCTCAGTGAATATTCTTTGCATACTTCTCTGTCCCCATTAAATATAAACAAACATAAATAAATAAACAAACCAAAACAAATCCAATTAAAAGATTTTTAAACTAGATTTACAGCCATTGCAGTTGCATGCCTTCGTATACCAGTCAAGTTGCAGCCGGCATCCACGTCTATCAGCCTCAAAGCATTCCTGAGATATTGCGTTCACAAGAATGGGACGAACAGATGTACAACTCAAAAAATATTGCCTTCCACCAGGGCTAAAAGATTATTTTTCTGCAACTGCAAACAGAAAAGAGGGGACAGAAATGCAGGACACACACCAACACTTTTGATTCCTCTAAATGAGGTCTTTAGCACATGTTTCTTTCATGCTTGATTATGACATTTTCTTTATAGCCAAATGTGAGGCCAGCACCAGCTTCTGGTTTTCCACCAGAATTTGTTGATATCTCAGCAAAAAAAATCAGATGACTCATAGCGAAAGCTTTGCCCAAGTCTTTGTTTTGACACATTGAAGAATTGCAGAACCAACTCTGACAGGCAGCAAACTCAAAAAAAATCCCCACCAAACCTCATCCACACACTGATATCTGGGTTGAGCGGGGACACGGTGAGACGACAGAATCGGTCTTGATGTTGTGAAAGGCTGCTGGAGGATTTGGATTGTCTCAAATGTAAGGTGTTAAGGGAGGTAGACACCCTGAGGCTCACACAGTGCTACGAGGAAAAACATAGTGTTCTGGCACCTGTTGATGTCCTGGAGCACATGAGGAAGCTGAAGGAGCCGGTGGCCCGAGGGAAGGAGCCCCGGAAGAGAATGTAGGGGAAAAAAGACAGAAGATAGGGAAACAAAAGTCCCTGCTTCTTTTCTTTAATGTGGAAGTTGGATGGAAATATTGAATATGACTCAACATTTATATTCATCCTTCCAATATAGTCTGCAATTCTGACTGTTCATATTTGGAAAGATGAAATTCAACTGGAGCTCTTCAGTTACTGTTAGTGAGGCAGAGCAGAGCCATGAAGGAATACTGAGTGGATGCAAAGTGAGCAAGGACAAGCACCAGTGTCTGAACAGCACTGTCAGAAAATAATTACTCAATTGTTCCTTTTGTCAGCACGCATCCAAGGACAGAATGTGCAATGTCATACTTTATTTTCAGAGGGTGCACTACAGTCAGGACCAGAGTTAATAATAGGTCATGTCTAAGGTTTACAGATGAGTAACACTATGTGACCTACCTAGATTGAATCCTTGTACTTTATGAAACTAATCTATCTTTTTATAAACTGTGACATTCACCATTTTCAGGATAACAACTGCAGAGATGTGATCATGCATGTGACATATGCATATTTGTAAGTAACTAAAGTTCTAAACTTTTGCAGTAATTGAGGAATCTTCAAAAAGAATAAACCCTTTTCTTTGGGTGTTGAAAGCAAGCCCCGCGGTGCAGACATTTGTGCCGTGTGTTAAGTCACACACATAAAAGTGCACTACCTGCAGCGAGTTGCTCCATAAATGCAACACAGCGAGTGCAGCTATAACCTGAAAGCCCCGCTGCCGCACAAAAATAACAAGCAACATGCGTATAAGAGCTAATAGCAACAGCCGACACGATTGAACTCATGAGCGAGAATAAAACTGCATGAATATAAACATGAGACAGCCACGGGCAACAAAATGGGGAAGGAGGGGGAAAAAAAACAAAATCAAGTCTTTCACTGAGTAATCGAAAGCACCGGGCATTTCCTAACATCCACTGGCGATCCTAAGTTTACAGAGACCGAGGGAATACCGGGAAAATGCAATGTGTGAGGCAGTGTTGCCTGCAAACAAACTCAGACACACATATTAAGATCAATAAAAGGATAAATGGATCCTATATTTCACATCAATCTGTCTGTGAGATCTACATATTTTCCAATTTAGTTTGCAATGTAAACTTTAAAGCCACTTCAAATGTTCATTAGCTTTAGCATTTTTTATGTTTATCATGATAGCATGCGAACGTGCTGATAACAAGTGAGGTTATTCATTATTAGACATTGAACTCAAGCTGACAGTGTAACATCACAACACTCTGGATTAAACTCTAAAGGAAGCTAGTGTTGTGAAACCTTGCACATGATATTAGAAGATAACCTGCTTATTTTGGGGGCATAGTCACCAAACTTTTAGATTTGACTGGTGATTCTATAGATGCGGTGGCCATTGAAAGTGAAGTTATGGCTCTCTGCCCATTCAGTTAGATAGAGGCTTGGTCTAAGTGTGAAAACACTTGCACAAGGGTTGTTGTCAAGGTGGCTGCTGAGTGGTGAAAGGGGTTTAGTCGTAGGGGTCATAGTGGTCAGCGACATCCTCAGATAAGGTTTGGATAACGAATTGGATAACAAAACATATAACAAAATGTTGATTTACATTAAAACAAACATCTCTCTGTGCAACAATGTCATCCTCATCGTCAATGTGCGTCGCTACAGAGATTCTGCACTTTTTTTTAAAGACATCTGCTGTTCCTCCTGGGTGATGGCCTTTGTCTGACGTCTCACCTTCAGGCAGCAGTGCCATCTCTTTACACTAGACTGAGAGAACTTGCCTCTTGTCATTAACCCTGAGAGTGCCATTAACAACTGCTGACTCCTCCAAAACACAAAAGAATTACACACACACTCAAGTCCAGGTTAATTTCCCAACCTGCTTTCTAAATGTTGTGCCACCGCTGCTCCAATTTAAACCCCACCAACCATCCATCAAGAGACAGTGAAACTATTTTCCAAAAAAAGCTGCTCATCATCTTGCGAGCACGAGCGCGAGACAGCTCAGCTCTTCCTCACTGTTCAGTTTGACAAATGAGGAAAAAGACTCTGCTGAAGAGCTGAAACTCAAAATCGACCAGATATAGTTTATGTTGTGCTATACTGCGTTGAAAATTAAAAGCATTAAAATTCTAATTTAATTCCAGGCAGCTACACACAGCTTCACCTTGTTCTACAGCACTTACATTTTTTCATCTCCACAATGTAACTCGAGCAGAGAAATTTGTAATGAATGCAGTTCGAGTCCGGGCTCTGGGGGCACAAATATCACCATCTCCTCCTCGCTGCTTTCTCCTGCTTTCTAATTCAGGATGCAGCTTAAATCTCCAAACAGCATCTCAAACTGCACTTAGGCTAATTCCCCAGAGAGATACCGTGCATTACTCTCCCACTTTTCCCATGCTCGCTTGCTTGCTCTACATTGCTCTCTCTGTCATCATGGCTAAAATAAATCAGTTACAATAATTCATGAGTGTTAAGAGTGTGTATGCATGCGTGGATAGGGGATTGAGGCTCTAACTTTTACAGCGAACGAGGACTTTTGAGCAGCTTTGACTCCATTTTATTACTGTAAGAGCAGAAAGACGCCAGAAAAATAAAAATAAAGATTTTTTACTCACATAGAAAAGAAGGCCTAAAAATCACATTACTGGAAATGAATGAATATAACTCCTTATGAATCAGGCTATTGCTCCCGACAGTAATCAAATAATAGTTAGCAGGAGATTTACGAGATCCAAGACAGGAATTGTTCCCAGTGAAGATGAAAGGGAGAAGAGGTTTATGCAGCTGTGTTGATATGACTTCTAAAAATACGCATTAATGGCAAAAAAAAAAAAAAAAACTGCAGTGAGGAACCACATCCAGCAATCAGCGTGGATTTAAAATTTCCAATCTGCAAACTGGCTCGGAGGAGGATGAAAGTTAATGAGGTTTCATGTCAACAAAGACTCGAGTGCTGCAGCCAGACCTCTGGGCACAGTGAGTCACTCCGCTGTATTCAGTTTGGTAACTCTTCTTTTCAAAGGCCTGGGCCACCAGCCGGGTCGGATTTATCAAAACCATCAAACTGGCTGACTCATAGATGTCAACTTTGGGACAAGATGATAAACTAATTCAGTCTCACTGGAAGTGCAGTGGATGCTATTATGCAGCAAACATGAAATGTTAGACAAGAGCTTTAACTTGATAAATAATCAAGTTACCAACGAAACAAATAAAGCATTATAAAAAGTTTTTGTGTGATGCTTCTAAATGCTGAATCCTTTTTTAAGAGGCAAAACGTTATTAAAAAAGCACAGCTAAAACAAACGGAAATTAATTATGTCTTCAGGCTCCCACTTTAGGAACCACTGCTTTACATACTAATGCTACATTCTAATATAGTAAGACACTCACCAGCAAGCACTCCAGCCATGTAAAGGAGACTTATTCGTAAGATGCCGTGGACCATCTCCAAAGGAACGCCAATCATCAACTGCAGTAAAGCATTGAACCCCAGCTGTTCCAAACTGCGGAGACAGCAAAGAAAGAAAACAAGATTCAATGACAGCATTAACATTTGGTCCTCTTACCGCAGTGCAACATCTGGAACAAGCAGCCAAATGTCAATCGAACCAGTCCAGCAGAAATGAACATGCGGCAGAGTGGAAGTTCGTACCCAACGTGCATGAACATGTAGCTGAAGAAGCGCCACACTTGCGCTCGGTGGCCGGGATGGTAGACCAGAGGGCTCTTCATGAAGTCGGGCTGATAGGTCTGCAGTACCCACTTGTTTAGCATGATGCCATAGCACATGAACACGATAATCTGCAACAGACACAAAAATCGACACAAAACTGTCAGTTCTTGCTGACATACCCATTACAGGCTCTCTCTGCAAGACTGCTGGTACAAAGGTGGGAAATGTGCTGCAAAACAAAACCCATTGTGCTTAATGAAAGATGCACGATATTTTCTTGTCTTTCTCTATTCCTCAGCTGATGCTTATTAGACTTGTGGAGACAATTAGTGCTGCAGAAACCTCCCCCCCCCGCCACATCTGGTTCAATTCCATTAATTTCTTTTCATAGAATAATGACTCATTGTCTCTGTGAATTAAAATGAATGTGAACCGTTATTATCACATCCTCATTGTCATTACAGACCATTCAGTGCCATTCGGGGGCATTATGAGAGCACTTGGCTTTCTTTCCTCAGAATTATGATGATTTCAGGAGGAAAAGGTTGAAGTTTTGTTAAGAAGCTGGAGGTTATTTTCGCCACTTAATCCCCAACCATTCAACAGTGGTCCGTGCGGACGTTTTTGTGTTAGTGGCTTCCTTTCTTTTTTTTTAAAAAAATGAACATAATAGGTCATTTAATGCCACCGTGGAGGCCAGGGTGCTCACTGACCTGGTTTCCCACTCCCAAAATCGGGGTCTGAAAATGGAGGCTGTCTGAGGGGTTTCAGCTCAGAGGAATGGCATTAAATGCACCCACTAAGCTCCTGACTCCCAAATGGGTTACCAGCTCATATCGAGCTCACAGTAAAAGCGTGTGATCAAAGGCAGAAAATCTTTTCAGTGGGTATGAAGCGAACGACTGAGCCAACAGAACAGCCTTAAGTCCGTGCTGTGGGTTAGTAGCACATACTCAAGTTAAATATAGCAGGACCAAACATAACCCCTGAAACCTCACCTGCACGATGGTTACAATGGCGATGAAGACAGGTGGGGGACAGAGGCGGTTCTGGTGGAAGTACCAGCGCCTGTCCGTCTCGCAGGGCAGGATCTCGTAGGCCACATAGCGAACAAAGCGTTTGTACAGGCCCAGCCCCGTCTCGTCCAGCAGGATCTCCCTCTGCAGTGTGCGGCGGCCATTGGCAATGGCTCGTCGGAAACTGCTGGAGCGCTTGCTGCTCATCTGAGGAAAAGGTTAAAACATACGAATATATCACTCTCAACAGTTCAGAACAATATCTTGGAGGCAAGGCAAAGATTTTGAAGAAAACCAAGAATAATCATGTTCTAAAATTAGACTCACAGGAGCTGAAACAAATTTGTTTACTTTTTCTTTGTGGAGTTGCCATAATTATAGCGAGACAGTAGCTCATACTTTTTATTTTGGGTATCTACTAGAAGGTTTTCAAGCTTTAATGATCAAAAAACACATTACTTTTGCTCAAACCGTCCGCTCCTCTATTCACCCTGTCTGAAAACTCTGTTTTATGGCCCCCCC
>OMLP01010424.1:9837-20668 GCA_900302685.1 Spondyliosoma cantharus | reverse complement strand
GTGTATGAAACAGCAAGGGTCCATCCTCCTGCTCTTGGTAGCTGCGTGTTGCCTACTGTACATGCTGCTCTCAGCTCCAGTCAATTGTCCTTGATGGATTAATTAGCTACACCACATGGTCAATACCTCACAGCTCAATACTCATTAGTAATAATTAAAAAAATGTGGTTTAAAGGCCATTCAGGCGCCTGCACTGCAGATACAGAAGAAATCCATACATATATATCCATAGAGTTTATAGCTGTGACCACCTTTCACTAGCATTCCTTATCACACATGGGGTAAATCATTTAAAGTGGCAAGTTAAGGCCGTGCCAAATACACAAGCTTCCAAAGTGATTCACCATCACCAGCAGAGTCACTACCCCCATTTACTATCTCATTTGTGAATCATTCAGAAGCCCAAAAATCCGCCTCTTCCTTGCTCCCTCCCCCTCTCACGCATACACTCTCGCAGCAGAATCAAAATCACTTCAGATCTCAGCCCCTGCTGATTCTACCTTGACCCAGATACTCAGGTTCTTTCTCGCCCCCAAATCCTTTTAAAATGGGAGTCCACCTGTTATTTCTTTTCCCCTCAGCAGTTTTCCAGCCTTCCCCCTTCATGCTTTAATCATTGTGGTGCTAAAACTCTGGAGGAATGAAAAAAAAAGAGAGAAATAAGAAAACAAACATTCACTCTAGGACACTTAAGGAAAGTGCTGCACTTTTAGCCTGTAACCCGTCTGAATCAGAAAGCCTTGACTAGAGTTTGGTGTGGGATGTGATGTTGATAGGAAGCATCTGTGTCCCTGGAGACAGATGCACTATGGGCACTTAATGTGACTTGAAAACTTTAAAATACTGTATATCAGCTACTTGCAGAGTGTCTCCCGAAGTTTGTTTCTGCTCTCTGCAAGTGCTCTCTTTTTTCCAGTGCTGCCTCCAATGTGACAAAAGACTCACCCGGCTACAGCAGAACATTTGAATTGTTACCTAAGCGTTTCTCTGACTGCTCCTCCTGAGGGAACGGGAAATGTACAAGTCAAGTCAACAAGTCATCCTCCAGTCCAGCAAAAAAATCATTCAACCTGAACAAAGAAAATTCCCTGCCACAATCTCTAAAAAACAAGGCAGCCATTTTGGATCTCTGTCGAACATTAGCCAAATTAGCAACCGAATGAAAACAATGACACACTTCTTCAGTTACACAGCTGGTACATGATACCATCAGATGAGTTTCTTTAAAGAAATCAATACGTGCAATTACACACATGGGAATGCATCCCACTTCAGATTGGCCTGGTTATCCCTTCGATTCATAAAAAGATGCTCGTCTATCGCAGAATTGTACCCCTCAAAGCCCGACCCTGTGTGAACCTTGGGTCATCCTGCATTGACAAAATGTCTGTGTTTAATTGTGCGGAAATGTCACCACCTGTAAAATGTGCACTGTATGTCGATTAGCAGTCAGATACAAATCTTGACTCTTTGAGAGCGTATTTATATGAGTGTGAGCGTGCATGTGTGTGTGAGCTCCCCAAGAGAGGTTTTAGCAGAGCGTTACTTATTCACCCCTCTGGCTGAACTGATGGAGCTCTGTGGCTAAGATCGCCCTGCCTGAAAGATGGGTTGAACATGAACGAGAGACAGAGACAGTCTTGTACTTGCGTACACACACACACAAGCACGCACGCACACACACTCAGACACCAGAGAAGCTGTTGCCTGTCGGTGCGATTCAAACATTTACACCCACTGAGGTTGAGAGAAGCGGCATGGATTCACGGCTGCGCTGAGCGAATGTAGAACAACAAATCAGAAAGATGTTGCACACACCCACTAGAGACACAACTGAGAGAAATCGCAGCAGCTTGTGGGATGAAAGTGTCGGAAAGCCATGGCTTAAGCGCACACACATGCACACACACGTTCCATGCCACGTTCATTTGAATGTGGTGCAGGGGAGTTAGATCTTCCGTCGAGGCCAGGCAACAAATCAATAGAGCGGCCAGAATTTAGGCAATGGCAACGATATAATGGCAGCACTGAACTTTGCAAATCAAAACACAACTGTCATCTGTCACACACTTTGGAGAGCTGCTTATAAATCTGCCTGAGATACAGTGAGGGAAATGGAGATAGATGGCGACCGAGGAAGAGAAGGGTTGGATGAAAAGCAGGGCACACAGCGCTGTGAGAGCGATGACAGGAACCGAAGATAAACAAAGAAACTAGAATGTGCAAGTGAAAATTGCAAAAGTCCGAGTGTAGCAAAGAGGAGGACGAGGAGGACGAGGTGGAAGAGAGAAAGAAGGCCGGAGGTATTTTGTCTCATGACCTGGTTGAAAATGTCGTACTACGTGCGGCGCTATCCGAGCAGCTGCCTGTAGCTCATCCCTCGACATCATGTGCTGCGTGATGGGAGTCCAGGTTTGCATTAACATTCGAATACCCTCTAAATTAGTCAGCAAATCTGTAGTGGCAGGGCTCATGTGTATGAATGAGAGTCTGTCTGTGTTTGAGACAGTGTGTGTCTATCAGGGAGAAGGGGAGTAGCGAGGCAGACTCACAGGAAGTGGGCGGCTGAATTAATTAACAATAAAATGCTTTAAAGTGTTCGTATGTATGCTAATTGTATGCCTGGGTACAGTCTGCGTGCCTTCACATGCGTGTATCAGACAAATCTATAAAACCAGACCTGGGGGTCGATATCTGTGTGAGGGTGGGCGTTCTCAAATTGCCTCAGATTACTGCCTGCTACCACCAATGCTGGGCTAATCGAAGGCAATTTGCATTTGGCTGATGGGCAATTTCAAAAGTGTCTCCCTGATGCCGTCGGAGGCGAGGCAGGGTTTTTTTCCCCTCCTACCTAACATATGCTCGCGAGGAGTGTCGAATGAAAGAGAAGGAAATGAGATCTGAGGGTTCAAGGAGGCAGGTTCAAAACAGGAGGGAAGGGGGGCAATATTACACAGCTTGAGGACGGAGGGTTGAAGATGAGGATGCGCTGAAACGAGATGGATAAAAAAAAAACAGAACAACACTTCACAAGAATGGCGGACGAAGAAGATAGCTGTGCACTTCCAGGAAAGAGGGCTGGTGAAATGGAGAGGCTGCACTGTGGGAGCAGCACCTCTATGCTCATTTCTCTGTAGTGGCTCCAGAAATGGGACCTGCTCCAAAGAGAGTGGCCTTGTGAGGCTCTTATTACAAACCACGGGCAGCACAACACAAGGAGAGAGGAAAACATAAAAAAAATAAATAGACAGATAAATAAAGAGAGAAGGCTAGAGAGGGGGAATGAGCTTAACGGAAGTTAAAATATGCCAGGAATGGCGTTATGTCAAATTAATCTAAGCGCTTTATGCCTGTACGGTGCTGGGAGGCGAAGGCAGGTGCTCATCCAAGCGCTCAGAGAGTATCAGCCTTTCACATATACAGCTGTACATTAATTTCTAATAGGGGCACAATTGTAAACACAAACAGGTGAAGAGGCAGGGATGTGGCCTAACTTTCAAAGCAGCAGAAAAGGACAAAGAGGATATAAAAGTACACACTGTTCTCACTGTATTAGTTTTTTGTTCCACTATATAATATATTAACTCTGCAGAATATAATTGGGTGTGTAAACAAATTTGTCGCTCCGACGCTGTTGCTCTGTCAGCTTGGTGTGGGTGTTTTCTACTGCTACGCGGCTTGTGAGGTTAAGTGTCTGGATTTACCGACACATTAACTGGAAAGATTGATCCGCCTTTTGCAGGACAACGACCTGAATGCTCGAGTCAATTTTTGCCACTGCAGAGCTCGCTGGCTCTGTCTGAATCAATTCTGTAACCTTTCTGAAATCCGGCGAAAGTGGGTGGATGTGTGGAAATTTGTGTCTGTGCTGCAGGACATGAAATGCCTCATGCGACTCCCCCTGCATCAATATATGTATACCTGTGTGTGTGTGTGTGTGTGTGTGTGTGTGTGCATCTGGTTTTCACTCACCAGCTCGATGAGCTCCTGGTAGCACACCTGACCCTCCTCATTGCTCTGGACCAGGGCTAACAGCATGTCCAGTTTGGACGGATCCAGCTGCAGCTCATGGTGCTCCACCAAGCTGGTGAAGTTCTCCACTGCGATGAAACCGGTGTTGTCTGGGTCCAGCTGGAAAGAACAACAGCCAGCTCTCAGACCATTACGATAAAAAACACTGCGTCGCTGATAACAGTCGTACTCAAGATGTTTCTGTTATGCATCGTGATTTTTTAATTAGCAGCGCTGCAGAGATGAAGTGTCAATTTGCCCTGAGGGAGAATGCAGCAGTAATACACAGCTGAGACATATACACAGAAACACAACAGATACTCATAAAGACAAATGGGTGCTACAAGGCTGAAGGCATAAGCTCAGACAATGACACCGGTATTAATTCAGCTGTGCCGCCTCTATGATGCCTTTGAAAGAATAAGAGCTGCTTTCAAGAAAACGCCTCATTCAACCTCATTAAAGGAGCAAGTCTGTCAAAGCAAAACAGCAGGACGGTTGTTGTTGTTGGGAGCAGCCAGAGAAGACAGGTAGCGTGTCATTGTAATATGCAGTGACCTGCAGTTTACCCGACAAAAAAACAATCCCCCGGCATTAGAAGTGGTCGACGTTTCAGCTCTCCTCTTCTGAGTGGATGCTTCATATGACTGTGTGAGTCCGTCCTTGGTCACATTTGCAGCTCGCAGTCAGTGTGGCTTTTTTATAATCACCACTCACTCACTGAGACCCACAGCCCACGGGTTATTACTGCTGATGTCTGCATGCCAGAGCTGCTCCTTGTAATTGATTTAAGCGGGACAGCGTCAGCACTGGCTTAAAAATGTCTTGTAAAGTATAGGGTGTGTATCTACGCTTGGTTTTCTATATTGTGGGTAGGGGGGGTTGGGCAGCATCTTCATCCCACTCATTGCTAAATTTTCTCCTCTTACCTCCCTCACTTAAATCCATTCACTCTGCGATTGAGTGTTAAGTCCTTATGCCAGCTCTCCTTAGTGCATCCGATTGTGTTTGTGAAAATGTGCCGTAGGACAAGCTAGAGCAGTAGAAAGAGACCACATGGGAAGAGCCCTAGCTGCTTCATATTTTACTGTTTCCTGAACGCTAACACAGCCTCATTAGGTTTCACATCGTAAACCTACAGCCTCAGGGGAGGAGTGAGCTTGCAGATGTTGCGTCAGTGTGGAGTCAGTCGTGCTGGATCATCGTTGCCCATGTCATGAGTCCAAGGGAAGAATCCCATCTCGGCCGCCTTACTCCGGACCCGGCCTGCTCTGACACGGCTAGACAAAGGCTTTTCACTGGCCGCATGAGGAGAGTGGCATTAAATGACACTGCACCATGTCAGTCTCTGCTGCAGGAGGCTCAAAGCTTGAAGCTCTATTGCTCAACTAAGAAACAAGGAATATCCATCAGGGAATCCATTTGGTGTGCATCGCCTTCTGATCATGTTTATTGCATGTCCGTCTCTCTACACCGTTCAAGGGTTATTTATTTAATTATTTTTTTTACAGGTACTTTGTTGAACACAGGCATCCATTTAATTCCGCTTCATTTGTTTTTTTTTCCACTCCCCTAAAAACTTGTTTTATTCAGCTGGGAGCGCACAGTGGAGGCAGGAAATAATGGGTTAGTTTTGATGATGCTTGACTCAGAATGAGTGGAAAACACTCACTCACACTGCTGCCTGATGCAGTGAATGGATATTGTTCAATATGATACTTTCATAACACACACACACACACACACACACAGTTTAAATTGACAATCTCCCTTCTTGGTCATTCTCCCCGCATGCATCTCAGCCTGATCTCAAAACTCAGCTCCTGAGCCTGTCAAGTTAAACCAAATTTGTGAAGAAAAAAAAATGAACCAAGATGGGAAAGAAAACAGGCCCGGGTCTATTTTTAGATAATCCCCTTAACTGTGTTTTTCATGGACGTTTGTTAAAACACGGCCCCGTACTCCCCTTGAGGCTCGCTGAGCAAAACAGTGCATGTGTAGGGTATGACATGAGGGGGGAATACAGGTGTGGGTGAGAAAAGGCAGCAGAGAGGCGTGAGGTGGAAATCAGAGAGGGAGGTGGGTGGTCTTGGTTGACGAAATGAAAGAAATGAAAAATGACGAAGTTAGAGGAACAGTAGAAGGAGGAGAGGGTATGAAAAGAGAGGCGAGGAGAACAGGGACGGCTAGACAAGAAATGAAACAGAGACGCAAGGAGAATAAAAAATGCCTTGCCGCTGTCTGTTATTCCATGCATCTGCCTAACCCAGCAGTCTGGCGGGAGTCTTCTTCTTCTCTTTCCTATAAGAGGGCTGTGACACACTCCAGTGCTCCGCATTCACTTGCCACGGAGGGGAGATAGATCAGATTCTAATGTGCTCCTGGCTCAGCTCGGGCTGACAGGGGGAACAGAGAGCCACACTGGGGACGTCTGATTACTGTCAGCCTCCATATGTCAGCACATCACTACACATACAGCAGCAGCACAGACACAGAGGCGCACTGTATGTGGCTGCTCACATTTACGCAAAACCAAGTGTCGAGGCGGAGCTGTCACACTGCACCGGTACTCTTCCCTTCGCAGTCTGACCTTATTCGGGAAGAGCGTTACACATGGGACACTGTCTGCCGAGGATACAAGGAGGTGGGGGATTGGTTCTTGTAGCCAATTAGAGGTTATCAATTAGCTAGATGAGGTACACTGAGATGAATGAGTGTTGGCAAGAAGAGCCTGTTTTTTTTTTTCTTCCTCGGCCAGACTGGTGACGTGTGAGAATAAGTGGGGAGAGACGGAGAGAAAAAAAGCTTGGAAGAAGGAGGGAAAAAAAGCAGTTATTGAAGCGATCCAACACTGGTGAGGGCGACACTCCGACAAGCTGCATTCGTTGCCATGGTTACCAGTCGCCCGTGTATCATCCCTTTCTTGCATTTCCCCTCCTCCCCCCCAACATATTGGCGTATTAGAAGCAAAGGAAAGGCACAACGGAGGGGAGAGAAAGAGAAGACGAAAGGAGGGAAGGGTTCAGAGTGGATGGGAAAACCAAATACAGATGGATGGAGGGAATAAGGAGATCACAAGACGAAGGCAGGGTTTAGATGTAAAGTGAGGCTGGGCGGGAGATTACAGTTGGAAGGTGGATGTGTTACGGCAGAGACAGCAGGCGAACTTGGCCGGCTCAAGAGCAAGTGGGAGGACATGGACAAGGCACAGGATGAGAATGTACACACAAGTGCAAGGAGGAGGAAGAAGAGGGCAAGGAGGAGCAGAATGCTGACTGCAGGAGAATGATCTCAATGTTAACCCCCCGGGACCTCTATTACCTTCAGCGCAGCGACACCGACTGACCCCGGCGCACGCCTGACTTATCAGTCTGTTCCACCGGGGCTCAAGAGTGAACCCCTCCAGCCCTGGAGCAAAAACCAGGAAACTCGGCTATGATGGAAGCACGGCCAGCTGGTGAGAAACAGCAGACCTGTCCTATCTGCAGACGACTGAAACACCCAGTGATGAGGCTGACTGTATGTAGCACTAACAGAGTTGTAGCTAAGGATGGGGAAATATGATATTTTGCATTAAAAGCACTCGGAATAAGTTGTTTGTGCAGAATTTTCTTCATCTGGATAACTGTTAATATCCTCACATGAAAATGCTGTGCAGCTCTGTAACATACATATATTATATTATACATATATATTGATTTTCTGTTACGTATCTTTAATTGCCACAAGGGGGTTTCCACATCGTTCCAGTGCTGCTAAACTAAAAAATCGTCCCATGCCTAGGTTTTGCCTAATTATTGTAGTTCTGCCAAAGCTAAAGCTTCATTTTCTTTTCATTCTCTATTGATATTGAGCTTCAGTAAACTATGATTGACATTTTCACTATTTTCTGACAATATAGACTGAATTCATCAAGACTGTAAGTAGCCCAAAGTGTTTGAATCAGAATTTACTTTGAACGGTGCTAGCAGGCCTCAAACTGAATAGAGGCATCCATGTTTGCACACACCTGTATATTATTACCAACTGGTCAGATATATTGAAATGTAAGTATTCTATTTTCTTCTTTTTTGTAGCTCCGTCTGAGCAAATTAGCTTCAAATTCACTTTCGAAAGCATTTTAAACCATACTTATATGGTTCCCAGTCACGGCGACACAGTGCTTACCTGATGGCACAGAGCCAACACTACAAACCACTTTGGTCTCTGTGAACAAGACCGTCAAGCTTGAACAGGGCTGTGTGTGTCTGCAGAGGGCAGTGGCATTTACAGGGCAGAGCGTATTTGCATGGCACCAGATAAAAACCCTTTGAATTGTCTTTGCTGGCCTCAGGACTCACTTGTGTTCACCAACAACTGGGCCACTGACTCTGTAATTATCACAGTGCATGTCCTATCCTGCTGTTACCATCATTACCCTCAAACTTTACCACTGTGGCACTACGATGTGTCAGCCCCTAGGAGCCAAAATACCCTCTCCTCGAGTGGAGACGACTGAGGGGAGATATCCAAAGAAATTTCCTTGATGCAAACAAACATCTAAATACACATTTAAGCACAATCCAAACAGCCTGAGGCATTTTCAGATACAGCTCAATGTAAATCAGCATCACACAAAGAATAAAGGGGGACAGTGTATACAAGTCTTATTCTCTCTGCTTGACATAACTACGTCAGAGTTGCATTCAGAGGTCCTTATGGCAGAGTTATAAATAAGCCAGTTAAGACCTGAATGACACATGGGGTAGATATTCACCAGTTAATGATAGTGTATTTTAGTGGCTGAGTGCTGACGACCATCAAGTTGCCTTATCAGTGGCGCTGAAATAGAAAGACTCTCAGAGAAACTGCGTCTGTTTGTGATATGGAGCATATGTGAGCCCCGCATAGGCCAGAAATAGCCTGAGCTCAGCATTGCAACCTCCTGCAGACAAAGACTAATAAACTCACTCATGTTGCTACTGTTGCTTTCTCCTTCTCTTCCCCTGCAGTACTTTCATGTGGTTCAGTGTGACAGGGCTGCACCCACCCCCCTCCCCCCTTTACACCTGCAGTGCTCATATACACTGAATCATGGCCAGTTTTCTTTCAGGGCAAAACTCTAGGAAACTCCATAAACATTAAATTTGATGGACTTTGTCATCTAATTTGGGTTTGGTTGAAGGAAGTGTTTTGGCCAGTAGTAGCTTAAATCTCTGTTTCTAAACTAAGCTGTGACTGACAAATCCTTTCCTTTCATAAAAAATTCTCACTAAGATGCCCTTTAGCAATGCACTTGACCTCCAGGTGCTCTTGTGGATCTGCCTTAATTCCCCAGGGCAGGGCTGCAGGAAACAAATGAGGCCCGCTTTGCAAAACATTCCCCAGGATAAATTGAGACAAAGCGCCCAATATTTAGGCAGACAGGAGGCTCACCGGTTGGAACAGTTCTCCTCATTCTAGTTTAATTAGAGACACCATTTCCAAACCAAATGCAGTCGTATAGAGTCCAAAAGGTTGAGGAAGCCTGCCATCAGCCTGTGTGAGTGATTTGGTCTAGACTTGTGCTTAATAGGACCACAGTCTGCTCAACTGTGGCCTTTCAAACTGGCTATGTCAACATATTGGCACGAGCAGAGTGAAACCCCGCAATCAATAAAATCACCAGCTGGTGAGGTGTGGAAATATCTGCTTCATCTCCAGCCCAAGGACCTGCTACATGGAAATAGATGTTGACACAGATGAGTCAGCCTCTTTGATACCGCATTAGAATGTGTCTCTGAAAAAATATGTGTTGTGGAAGTATCACTGAGTAGCTATTATCATCACTGAAGAGCTTGTACAGCAAATGACTCAACAGCGTGTCCACAGAGCATCTCCTCACACAACCCACACGGGCTTCCTCTGCTTGGTGGAAAAACCTTCACACACACATTCATAAAAAATGCAAGTGTGCACATGATCGCAGACGCACACAATACACACATGCTTCTCCCCAAGGTTCTTGATTCTGTTGATCAATGAGTTGCTGATGGGCCACTCGTGACCCCTAAACCCTGCAGCCAGATAATCAATTTCTCCCGCTTGGACAGAATGATTGCTCAATCTATCCGTCAATCAGCCAAAACCACGAGAGACCGGTTCATCAACAAAAACACAAGACGTGCAAAAACCTGGAGTTAGACACAGGACGTGAAATAGAGATGGAAATGCTCACACACACACAATCACATATTTTCACTAGCACCGTCCAAATATACACATGCTTTCTGGGTAGAATCTGCCATCAGCTCCATTTTGGCTTGTTAATTTTAGAGACGGTAGACCGAAGCTTCAGTGGGTAGAGGACTCTCAGAAACCAGATGTCGAGAGAAGCATTTTTCGCTGGCCTACATATGGCCACCAACGCTTTGTTTTTCAACAGCAGGGCTGCATAGGAAAACAAAAGTTTAAAGCCAAATAACAGCTTCTATTCTGGAAGAAAACCCACGACCTGCACAGGAACTGGCTCGTTACTAGACTCTCGGAAATGAAAGCTGAATGATCTCGCTATCTTTGGTCCCAGAGATGATAAGAATGAGCATGTGAAAAAAAGGAAAAATCACACATCTGGGTACCGACACACAATTCAATGCACACACAGCATGATTGCTGCAAACGCTAATGCAGCAGCTGTAATCAGCTATTTTCTTAATGATTTTTGCATTCTTCAAAAAAGAGAAAACACCAATCGATCCATTCTCAGATCCATTCATACAGTATATCTATCCATCCATTTATCTGCACACAGACACACACACACACACCCCCTCCCTCCTTTCCATAAACCATGACATGATGC
>OMLP01010423.1:4184-14295 GCA_900302685.1 Spondyliosoma cantharus | reverse complement strand
TCCTGATCTATTGCAAAGCCTCATTTACTACGTATGCGTGTGATCGTCAACTATCTGTTTACTTGCCGTGTGTAACTTGATGATTGTTACCTGGTGATTACAGAAATGTTTATTTCCCTGTTTGCTGGCAAATAATCCCTCCAGTGTATCCTCGCTGGCTTCATTAACTTTTAACACATTTCCAATCAAGATAAGGGAGAATTACACCGAGGGAATGAAACAATACAAACAAACATAGGGGCTCTGCAAACAAAGCCCGTGCTCTTGCAATGCGGTTATCAGTGTGCAAACTTATCATATACCGATTTTTATGACTATGAGCAAATCTGGCATCGGTGCAACCTCAAGTCTAGGAAGAGTGAAGGATGGGTCTGTCTCCCCCATGTGCACGAAAAAGAAATTGAGGGGTGACTGCCATTTGTTGTGACTGCGTCAGACGGGTGTGGGTGTCACAGCCACGGTGGAAATCTAGCGAGAACAAGAAGCGGTAAATCTGAATCTGGCAGCAGAGACTCGGTGAACACCAACATTGCATTCCCTTTTCGTAATTACAGATTGGCTGAATTCTCAGCGTGCCTCCTCGCCCGCCTGTGGCGCGGGGTGACGTCACGTCGAGCCGCCAGAATAATGTGTGAATACGTGTGTTTCTCGGCGGACAGCTCATCAAGATGAGTGACAAGCGCTGGGCGAGGAACTCGATTTAGCAGAGGGGGGTTCTGTGGAGAGGATGGAGCTCGCTTTGCTGACTTGAGGTGGAAACTGTAACTCCGGTGTCACATAACTCAGCAAGTTGCGACTTTGCCACCAATTGAGCTGAAGCTCTTGCGCGTCAGTCGGTCCGTATTAAGGAGCAGATCATGACCAGTAATGTGCCACGATCTCTTTTTTTGGGGCACGACTGACAGGAAAGTTAATTCAGCGAGAGCAGAAAGGTTCTGAAATACTCAGCGACTGACACAATTAGCATAATTTGGGTGAATGTGGGCATAATCATACTGGTGTGTGTGTGTGTGTGTGTGTGTGTGTGTGTGTGTGTGTGTGTGTGTGTGTGTGTGTGGTTCAGTAGCTGTGAATTTATGCGTCAGTCCATTCCTGGGGTTCATCCAAATCCAACAGCCAGTAATCAGAAAGCACAATTAACTTCAGTCTAGACTCATGTGTATATATTTTTGTTACCTCGTCTGAAAAGCAAGTTAAGCTGCTGTTTTCTGATTAAATGGATGTAAATTATGGGTTTAATTTGTTTGAGAAGAGGTCTTATATCTCAACCAGCGGGCTTTCTACTTCCATCGATATGATTTGCCTGAAGCCGTTAATAGTTGGGGGTCAAACCCAGGAACTTTCTTTCTTTATTTAACTGTAATTTAGAACATAACACAATTTTAACCGTGATTTCTGCTGATCAGTTGTAAGACATCTGTAAAGTACGGCCATGAGCTCACATTACTGAGGCATTAAGGGGCCAGACACACTGAAAGCCTCTGAACGAGCGTCTCGAAGCACACCTATTGTTTTTAAAAAATGGCTGAAACTGCCTTGATGCTCATACCCCCAACCTCATTTTCGAGGACCCAGCGACCGTAGCCGCTCGTCCGCAGCTGCGGTAAGCAAGCTGGAGGGAGATATCACAGCTGAGGTGCTGAGCCCTGTGAGGACACACTGCTGAGAAGTCTCTCCTCACCAAATTCAGCTGTTCTGACTCCGTGATAGTAAGGTGTAAGGAATGTAAGTGTGAGGAGGCAGAGTGCTTGTTTCGGGTTTGACATGCTGCAGGCGTCTGACGTGTCAAACTGAGACCACTATAGAGCATATAGAGTGCTGCATATACAGTAAATAGTGACTTTTCCCAAAATACTGATTCTGTGCTGACTGTGGTGTTCAAGCTTGATGCCTGCAGTGCGTCAATTAAACCACGTTGATTATCGTTGTCAGTGGGTGTGGGACTTCATTACGGATCATGTAATGAAAATAGTCAAGGATCGAGACGGGTTCCTTGAGGTACTCCAGTCGGAAAATGATATACTTAGGATCATTATTTGCTATAGAGCATGCATCCAGCAAAATATGATTACACTGCTCTTGTTATCACCTTTTATTGGTAGTTTCATTGAGCCAGCCGCTGTTCATTTCTGTATGGACTGTATCTGTTGAATGCACATTCCTGCAGACATACTGAAGCGCCAGTGCCAGATCAATCAGATGAACTAGTGATGTTCGATCGTATGTTGTGTTTAACTGGGCTTCAGCTCAGGCAGCTGTTTGAGGGAATGTGTTCGTCGCAGCCGCAGAAGTGTCATAAATGTAATTCCCACCAGGAAATAACCAGGCACACACAAACAACAGGTAATCATCACACTGATACGGACAGACACTCTATATACACAGAGGTGGCTGGGATGGTGGGGGATGTGTCAAGCACGATGCATATATTGTATACAAAATACTCACAAAACCAAACCCTGAATAGAAAGACAAGAAAAGGCTTTCAAATAATAAACTCTTTTAGAACAGCTATAGCCAAATTATGCACTGTAACATACTTCCCTGTGAAATTACAGTGAATATGGCAGCTGTGGGCATGAAACTGTTATTCTACAGTTTACCGACTGTAATCTACAGCTTATTACTGTAAAGGTTGATTAAGGTTCTCAGTCATCCACATTATGGTAAATCTAAGTGCTGTATCGTAGGCAACTGGACTTGTTTCAGTTTCTGGAAGATGTTCCGCCTCTTATTCTTCAGTTCTAATTAACTGGAGGGGAGTTGCAGGCTTTTAAACTCTGCGTGGGAGTGTCCTTACAGAGTCATTAAGGACACGTGTGAGCTCTGAGTTTCGGAGTAGTTAGGGCCACTTGTGTGTCGTTGACTTAACAGGCCTTCATGTGGCTTGCTAGGGCTAGGCGAGCCTAAGTATGGATGGTTCTTAAGCAGTCTCGGGAGGGAACTCAGCACTGCATTGTAGATGGGTGATGGCTAATGTTGTAGGCCACTGCCAAGACAGCGACATAGATAGATTCTTTTACTCCTCTTTCAAACCATCTGTCTTCTTTGGCCAAGATGTTTGCAGTGTTGTCCTCAAAGGAATGATTTTTCTCCTTCAGATGTAAGTGGACAGCAAAGTCATGACCTGGGGAGTTGGCCCTCCTGTGTTGTGCCATTTGGTTGTTTTGTCTCCCCAATGGTGAGATCCTACCAGTAGCTACAAAAAGAAGGTTATAGAATATCTGCAAAAACTGGAAAAGTACAAAGCCATTGACAGGCTGTTCCCCAGGGAAGCGATACTCTAAATAACCATTTAGAGGCATGCGCTGCCAAATAAATCCTACAGTTAAGCTGAACACAAGCTCAAGCTTTCTACCTCTTTGTCTCTACATACGGGTGGCTTAATATTACTCAAAACCAGAAGCATGTACTCCAGTTAAAGGGATAACAGTGTTGTGAATCCTTGGTGATAATGTTTAATGTTCAGAGTTGGGTTGTTTTGCAGTAATGTGTGGAAATAGAGATGTTTAGCTGTATACTGCCATGCTTGGCTAGTTGGACCTGTTGCTAATGAGCTAGTTAGCTAGCTAACATATGCAGCACAATAGAAGTGTTGTGAGACAGGCAAAAGGGGTTTTGTTTTGTTTGTTAACCAGTCAGAAGATACATGAAGGGTTAATGCGGATATTCTTTGGTTCTGTGTCACTGTTTTCTTGTATATTTGTATAAATAAGTGACTTAGGAAGATATGTATACATAGTGATTTGTTATATTGTAGCCTGAGTAATATTGAAATTTTGGAAGTTTCTCACTGTAAGGTTATATATTTTGGTGTTATTTGGAATTCGATAAAAGATGTAAGTGGCAGTATCCAAATGAGAAAGAGTTGTTTCTGTGTTGTCTACTGGACATTCATTTTGTTTATTTCATTGTGCTGGTGCTGTTGTTTTCAATGCATTTATATGCTATGGTTACATATATATTTTCTGAAGTTATTGCAACATCTGGTACTTGAAGATACTGTAACTTACCTGGAGCTACACTGAGCATTTTTGTTTATTACCTCAGGAAGTAATTTGTTAAATATGTCCTTTTGTCAAGACAGCAGAAGCAGCTAAAAAAAAATGTTTGTCTTTAAGTCTTCTTTGTTTCTACATACAGCTGCAGGGGTTATGAACATACTCCTCTCTGACACCCAACAGGCCGTGGGGGTGATAACTAGGAAATTCATCTGTTGGCCTGTTTATTATACAGAACTGTATATGACCTGCCTGTTACTTCACACCACATCAGCATAACTCTTCCACCTTTTCTAACACTCCAGAAAAGACTACTGGGAATCAAAAACAGAGTTGATTTAAAAGAGATTCGAAACAATACAGACCGACATATCTGTGATCTCTTCGTCTATCTGGAGGCGCCTTGTCATGAAGCTACGATGAACTGAAAACTGCACTGATGTCGGATAAAGTTCAGCCATGTTAAATGTTTCAGTCCAAGTATAAGCCTACTGTTTAGCCCAGCAGCCTCCTGCTTTAAAGATGGACCTCTCAAAACACTTTGTACAATATGCGTCATGATCAAAGACCATGGTGATGATCCTGTGACCCACATGATGCAGGAGATGTCTGACATCCCATTGGTCATGATCTTCAGGATTCCAACTACTGGAGGCAATGACTCTTTGTTTTTTTTTTGCTTTTTTTTAATCTTGTCATCTCTGTGTGGATAGGATGCTGTAGGTCAATTGACAATTTGTGGGGGCATCAAAAACTGAAGGCTGCTGGTTGTAACAACTGTTCATGTCACCATGCGTAAAAGACTTGATTTGACAGACATCTAATCTCACACAATCAGGGTACGAAGTCTTCTGATCTACTTTGTATTTTTAGGCAATTTGCTGTTATTCAGGATCGGGTGAAAATATAGCAGAGCTCAAGCCCTTGAGCACTCACAGAACTGGAACCTGTGCACAGCTTTCAATTTCAGTGGCTGTTAAATGAAGCTCAGCGTAAATTTCAGTCGGGAAGACTTATCATATTGTTCATTCATTCACAGCTCTCTCTCTCTTACTCACTCCCTCCCCAATTATTAATCAGCTGACTATAGGTGTTTACTCCTTCAGTTAAACCAACCAGATTCTGCCAAGGTTAAATCAACCTATCATGTTTTTGCCGTCAAACTGTACATCTGTCCTCCTCTTTGCTGTTTTCAGCTGACGCTTCAGTGCTAAATTATTGTGACCCTCCCTTGCCATTGTTTCACCCAACTTCCTGTCCATTTTGTGGACAGCAATCCCGTCTATGACTGCGTCACCACACAAACTTGGAGCGGTAGTCAGACATACAAGCAAACAGAAGGATCCTGCTCTCTGCGTTTTCTTTTTCTCTTTTACTGCGTGAGCAGGAGGAGAAGAGACATGGGTTACTTACCAAATATTCTATAACAGTGGTTACTGCTGGACTATGGAGCTATATTCACTTACAGTAGCTTTAAATACTGGTCACAAATCTTAGCACAATTTTTTAGTGCCATTTTCAGCCAAGTAAAAGGCCTTACTCCCCGTCTCTTTTGCTTGATTCTTGTCTTCTCTTTGCCCTTTTTCCTGCCTATCCCCTATCTATGCTGATGTTTATATCAGATGGACAAATAACTGTAGCAGGATTGTATTAGAAATGCAAGCAGCAGGCCAGAGCATCACAAATCAGCCTGCCATTCTCTTCTCTCTCTTTCTCTCTCTCTCTCTCTCTCTCTCTCTCTCTCTCTGCCACAATTTGCCATCACTCATGAGGCCAGGCAGATATATTACAGCCAGGATTACTGAGTGGCTGACACAAATGAGTAGGGCCTGTGAACCTGCAGTAAGCTAATTGCAGCCCTGGCCCCTGTTCTTAAAGCTGGGGCAACACTGTTCAATGCCCACCTCTGCTACAGCACCTGCCCTCATCTACATCAGATACTGCGTATGTATGTGTGGGGGGGTACTGGACTTAGCGAGCTGGAATATATGCCTTATTATGAGAAGTCATTGTTGGCTGATGTTTGGAACATGGCCTATCCAGGTAGAGGATTTTTAGGGGTAGGACCTGTGTGCTCAATCACCAGTAGGGACAACCACCAATAGACAAAGATCCAAAGCTCAATAGCGCATTTGTATCATTTTGCATTCATATTCATGAAGCAAATCTCTTACTGTGCTGTCTATATTTGTTCATGTATTGTCATTTACACCTGTTGTAAGAAGCAATCTTTCTGCTACTAGGAAAAGTTTGATCTGATAAATGAACAACACTTGGTCGTGTGTGGAAGATGACAGCTTGTTTGAATTACAGCATCATCAGAGTGATCATGTTCAAGCCGACTGACAGTCAATCAACAGTCACAAATTTGAGAAGCACATCTCAGTCACGTCCTTTGCAATTAGAAAAAGATGTTGACAGGAAAAAATAATTGAAGTATAATGAGGAAAAAAGTAAGAGGCTCCCTATGATGGTGGTGGGAGCAGATATTATGATCACAGCTTCACCAACACATGAGTTGGCAGAGAAAAAATTGGACCAATTCACTGGCAACAAGGAGATCTGGAGCAAATGACTGAGAGGAGGAGATGCAGATGAGTAGCAAGTAACCAATATTTTGTTGAGATACTCTGTATCCTTACAGGTTCCATATATGCCAATTTCAAGCTTCGTTCTTTTAATTTGGGGGTCTACAAGAAAATGTTTACATGCTTTAATGTTCACTTGCACATATAAAACAATCGAACTATGGCGATGTGTGGTAGTAGGTTAAGGGCCCAGAAGTGGACACCAGAGCAGGACCGGTTTCAATGGGATTTATTTGTAAGAGCAAACAGGAGTTGGTGTGAGCAGGTCTTGGTAAAGTGGAGTAATGATCAGAGCAGTGGTCACTGGTGGAGAAGCAGAGAAGCACAAGTAGAACAGCTAGATACCAAGTCGCCTGACAAAAATCATCTGAGTAAACTGGAAATCAGGGTACTTGAGCGAGTGCTGATTAGCCCAAACATGCTGCAGGTGTGTGAGTGGAAACACAGAGAAAACTCCGGCCAGCCTCCCGCAGCACCTCTGAAACACAAAGTACAAAACAAAAACACAACCACAAAGACCCATGATCAGTCCAAAATATGACATAAACAACACAGTGTTATTCTACATGGAGATGGTGATGCTTGAGGAGGGCTCTGCTTAGAACCATTTCACAGCTATTTAACAGGGTAATCAGACCATGACACAGATTGTAATCAAAGTAAACCAGATGACATATAAATGTAAAAAAAAAACCGAGATAGTCCCTAATTGTGACCTTGTTTTCGTGTTTTGTTTTTTAATTTACAAAAAGGATGTAAGTGGAAATGTTGTGTTGAATGAGGAAAATATTCATGACATTACCTTCAGTGATCCTCCAGCAGCAGAAACGACGCATCTCTCGCTCAACATGTATATTTGCACACAAGAAACAGCAGATAAAATTGATCACTGATTATTTTATACTCTGGACTCACCGAAAGGATAGGTTAGTATTTAATGTTAATTAATATGTGTTCTTCTACACATCAAAAGGTCACTCACAGTCCAGATTGATACAGTAACATCATTTAGTTTGCTGTGAAGCAGCGTGAGATCCTGTATAGGCACATCCTACTGTCTGAATAATATGACTTTTAAATAACAGGAAACAGACTGAGCCTTTGACTTTAGACCAGCTTTGTGTTGGTCTGCAGCGCAGTCGCTTTCTGCTGCCTTAAGATAGCAATGCGCTATCAGTGCACATGGCTACACCTCACTTTAAGATAAACACGCCCAGGGGCACACAGGTAGGCACTAGTACATTTGCTATCTACACAATGTGGGTGCTGGGTGTGAAAATGACAAGTGTGTCAGTCTGAATCTAGCACGTTACGGTGCGCCAGATGTATGATAGTGCCCTATGTCTTTGAAACAAAAACCTACACTTGCCAAAAACCACAAAGCAAATAAACAAAACAATAATATTTTAAAAACTATAATGACACTAAGTGGAGTGCATCATTCTGCCAAAGTCCAACAGTCCCCTTTTGTACTCACTTATTCCAGTCACCTAATGTAAATACCTCTGATTTTGAGAAATAAAAAAAAGTTGGAAATCTGTCCCTTTATCTTGACCGACACCAAAAGTTAATGTTGACCATTCTGGGCCAAGACACGTCCTCCATTCATGTATTGCTGAAATCAATTCAGTAGTTGTTTTTTGTTTGTTTTGTTACGATCCTGCTGACAAACCAACCCACCAACAAATGGACACAGACGAGGGAGGTAAACATTGAAAATAAAATGCTATTGGATGTTCGAGGGGCCACACCACACTGAAATGACTTCTCTGGTAATGTGTCTATCTAATAATAATAACCTAACCCGGATACTAGATACAGACTTGTCCCTCCTTCCTCTCTCCCTGCTTCCTCAGTTCCTCCCTGTCAGCGCTTGCAAGTTCAGCCAGAGTTAGTTTCTCTGCCCCTTTTCTTAATTGGCGCTAAAGATGCCCAGGGCCTCTGCAACACACACACACACACACACACACACAAACGCAGACGCATGCACACAGTGACTCGCTGCTGCTTTACAGTGGCAGAGGAGAGAGGCTGACGTGTGGGAAAATTCGCCTTGGGTGTAAAGAAAGAAAAAAAAGCCTGTAAAGCAGTCCTTTGCGGGGTGAAAACTGCAATGATAGCGAATATTCCTCTCTTAATTACTGCCTGTTTACTCTGCCCTCCCCCAGCCTTTAACCGCCCCCACCAGCCACCACCACACACCCATCCTCACCCTCATTTTCTACTTTCTCACCCCTAACCTCCTGCTTTTCCTCCTAGACACATATCTGCACTGGAACCAGCAATTACTATAAAAGGGATAAAACACAAAAAAAAGAAAATAAACGGCTTTGAAGGCTCAAAGTTTCCCCAAACTAGTGAGCGGAGGTGCAGGTTGCAGGATTCAGAGGGTATGCTGCAACCTGTTTTTTTCCTTTGATCTGACTCCATTAAGAGAACAGTGACTCATATCTAACAGTTCATCATCAATTATCAGGGAGGGAGGGAGCTGGGTACCTAAGACTCAATTCTTTAAAATGAACTTTGCGCAGTTTAAGTGACTTGTTTGTGATTGGCAATTTTGTACCCTAACCACCATCACCTCCATCCCTCTATCCTCCCTCTGGACACACTCACACACACTTGCACAAATCAATGGTGGTGGCTCCCTATTGCTGGTCTCTGGAGACAGGCTCATCTTGGAAGCCACAGCAAGGTTCACAGGTTCACTATTGACCCAGTCCATGGACTTAGACTGAGGCCCCGGCCAGACGAAAAAGCTCTTTAGTGAAAACGCACTTTTATTGCATCGTTTTGCCCGACCATCCACACGGATCCTGGAAACGCAGCACCTGAAAACGCACTTTTTTGAAAACGGGACTCAGGGTGGAAAAATCAACGCAGCGTCTCATAACAACAACAACAACAATGGCGGATCTGCTTGTGTTCGTGTTTCTTGCAACTTACTCGCCTTGTAGTCGAGTGCGAGTCGCAGCAGCAGTTCCACATAAACAATCCTGTTTTCATTGAACTAGCCATGTTCCTTCTCTTCTTGTTGTGTTCGGATTCACCGGCTGCTGTCTGTTTGTATACAGAGCGCAAGCTTCATGCGCATGCTCCGTCTCTTCTTCTCCACCTTTGGCGAATTTGGTAAATTTCAAGCGCCCCCTATAGGCCTGGAATATGAACTACAGCATTTTCAGTCGTTTTCAGTGGATCGTCTGGACGCAAATATTCTGGAAACGATGCCGAGGAAGACGGAGAAAAAAAAGATCGTTTTGCTACGAGTGGACAGGGCCTTGAGAGTATGACTCCCTGCCTCTCTCTCTCTCTCTCTAACATTTACACCTTGTTTGTATATCTGGAGCCGTAATGAAAATAATTTCCCCCTGGGATTATTAAAGTATTTCTGATTCTGATTCTATCCCCAAACTCCTCTCTCTGACACACAAGCGCACAGACACACACACACACACACACACACACACGTCTGGACGGCGCGCACACACACACACACACAAACACACACACACACACACACAC
>OMLP01010418.1:0-13948 GCA_900302685.1 Spondyliosoma cantharus | reverse complement strand
ACAACACAGTTGTGTTTTTTGTTGCTGCCATTGTTTTTTTATTTACTATTTTAATCCCAAATTGGGAAATTCTTTTTTCCACTCACATTACACACAGGTGCGCACACACACACAGTGTAGAGGAGATGAGCGAAGGGGCTGCCACACATGCCACGGCGCCCAACGAGCAGTGTTAGGGGTCGGTGCCTTGCTCAAGGGCACCTCGGCAATGCCCAGGATGTGAACCGGCATTCTCCAACTGCCAGTCTACACGATTATTTATTTTTTTTGGTCCGACTGGGACTTGAACCGGCGACCTTCGAGTCCCCAAGCCAAGTCCCTACGGACTGAGCTATTGCCGCCCCAAGTATTTTCACTTGAATGGATTTCATACTGATTTCAATTGAGTAGATATAGGGGATGTATTTATAGTTTTTCATATAAGACTGCCAGTTGATTTTATTTCTTTTTTAAGTAGGTTTAGTTTGAAACATCCAGCTTCTGCCATTCAAGGAGCAGTATCATTAATGCAATAATTCATCCAGGAATGTATAGTGTGACCTCTTTTGTTTGCTTGCCAACTAGTTTTTATGTAGCTCCAAGGCCTTGTCCACAGATAGCCTCTTGTTTGCATGCGAAGAGTGTTTAAGGTCACTGAAAGATTTTTTTTTTTTAGAAAGCCTTCTCAAGTGCAGATCTTTCAAAAGGTTTCAGTGTATGTAAAACAGAGCATTTGGGAAAGTAGTCATCACCTTGATTTGCGCATGCCCATGGTCGTTTAGTGTAATGAGAATTTTGTCTGAAAGGAAGTATGTAAGTTCTTTGTTAACGCCATTAGGTTTCATTCCAAGTTTATAACTTAATTTAGTGTTTTTTCTATGGTTTTAGATCAAGTTCAATACGCATGCTCAGAATGTTCCTTGCTGGTGTGTAATTTGTTGTTGATGTAGACTTTATCGTTATATCGTTAATGTTTGAGCGTTTGGAATTGTTTTTGCAGCTCTGTGCTTACAGAGATATATAAAAAAAAATATATGTGCATATTGGACATAGTGGACAAGGACTTTATTGCATATACAATGTTCATGTTGGTCGAAGGTGTGTCCTATGCATTTTTTTTTAGATTCAAAGACATAAATAACACAATTGACAAAAGGGCAGAAATACATTTTTAGTTAACTAAAATAAGTAAATACATGAAGGCTCAGACTGGTTGACGTTGGCAACTGTGGCCGGTTAAATATCTCCACCAATATACTGGGCTAATCAGAGGCTAAGATCCTGACAGGATGACTGATGACCTGCTTGCTTTGCCTCACCTCCAGACTTATTAAAGAAAAACACCACGGGCCATGCTTTCACAAAACTCATTGGTCAACCATAGTGGAGGACGTGATGGGTGAAATTCATCACTAAAAACTCTTCAGCCAAAACAAAAACACACACTGGAGCTCCGAACGACACAAGAACCTCTGGTCATTACTGATTGCCTTCCAACTCAGCGAGATGACACTTTAAAGGACAAATGTGTGTGGAAAAGGATGGTTGTTGACTCTCGCTGCAGGGTTGAAAAGAAAAAAGAGAAGGGAGAGAGAAATCTTATGCTTTGCTGTGCTTGGAAACACTGTGCCGAGATAAAAAGCATGTATGCGGCCTAAATCCATCTCCTTTCAGTCCTGAGTCTTCCTAAGGCGAAGTGACCATTAAAACTTATAGAAGAACCACTGCCCTATACATTTGGCCTACCGTAATATTCAGCACATTTGCTTTTGTCTGGAAGTGATATGAGACTGCCTTCTCTTTGCATTTGGCCAATAAAACTGCAGTTTGGTTGGCATTACCGCAGCAACAACACAAACAGATCTCACAGACAAACCTACTGTACAATTGAGGTCGCAGAGAATAGACACAGAATCTTCACGAGAATACATAAACAGAGTGGCTAGACATGTTGTACGACTCATTTGAGAGCAATTTCACAATGTAATTGAGGCTTTGTGTGTGTATGTGTGTTTGTAAGTGCAACCTCTCTCTGATTAAGGTGACCCAAGATTGTGCACTTACCGGATCTCCGGCTGAGCAGCAGAGGTTAGAGCACAACTCATTGGCTTCCTGAACACATTACCTTAATGATGCCATTCCTCACGTCTCCATTTCAACACATTTAGAGATGGAGCAGTTACAACATCTATTAAGACATTCAAATGTCTCCCCAGCTATTTACCTACTGCTCGAGCACAAAAGGTTCGCCTGAATTAAGTGTGACAGTGCCGTCTCATTTCCCTTACCAAACAGACAAAATACATAGACAAAGTCATCATGCAGGAATGGTCATTAAAAATTTAGATTACAGCTTCCTCGCTTTCACCAAAACTCTTGTCTTTCTCGGCTTCTTAATAGGATGTTTTTTCTTTTATTATTTAAGTGTTCATTATGACAGATTGTGAAGCTGACACTGAAGGCTGCTTGCTCTCCTTTTCCTGGTGTCTGATCAAACCTCATTTACGCTACAGGATGATTGAATGAAATGTCTGATCATTAACCCCTGTGTCTGTCTGTAAAGGAGGGGGGGGGCCTGTTTACCTCCTACACATTTTGTCTGTTGGTGCACCTCAATCTAAGCTGCTGTTTTCTATGTTGTGAACATAGACAGTCAGCTGTACCCATCAGAAATAAAAAATAAAAAAAAAGGTGCCCTGGTAGCTCAGTTGGTAGAGCGTGCAACCCTTGTACAGAGGCTGTGTTCTTGCTGCAGCGGTCCGGTGTCTGAATCCAACCTGTGACACTTTGCAGCATGTCATTCCCTCTCTATGTACCTGTTTCCTGTCACTCTTCCCCTGTCCTTTTAAGAAAGACTTCAATAACCTGTAAAACATAGTCACTGAATGTAATGCAAGAAAAAATGCTCTAAAGTCTAATCAGACTGTCAGCTATTCTTATACTATATTTCGTGGTCAGGTTGCTGTCCGATGAGCTGCACTTCTCAGTAAGGGGTCCTCGATGTGGTCAAGTCCCCGCAGACTATCTGTTCCATATTCTGGCCTGTGTCGGCAGGTTTCCCTGCTGTTTTGAGGTTTTTGGTGTATTCTTGGGAGGAGGCGAGGGTAATTGTGAGTGTTTATGTTCCTGGCTTGTACAGAGGCTTCTAATGTGTAACACAGGGCACTTCAGTATTCAGACGCCCGGGGCTATTCTCTTAGTGGTCTTTACTTTGAAGACACAGGTGCCCTCCAGGGGTTGATGAGTGGTGGATGTGTGCATGTGTGTGCATGTATGAGGAGGCAGTAAGCTGGGAGGGCAGATAACCGAGCCGCACTGTTCGGAGGCCCATGCAATGCTCTGAATAATATATCCATACATCATCGGTCCATGTTAGACTTTGATTCAGTGTGGTGGTCTGGCACAAACCACTGTGGTATTATCTTTAATAATGTAAACTGGGATTAGGTGCTCATTCTCTTCTGATAAATATGGGCAAATCAATTAATTCCACTGACACCCCCTCCCAACCCCACAGCACATATATACTGTAAATCCAACACCGCGCTTGGCTTTTCTCGCTTTTGCTCTCCAAAGCACGAGTGAAATAGTTTGCAGCGTTACAGAACTCTGTGAAATAACTTGATGTTGATATTTCAAAATCTAATGAGGTTTGGAGGGAGCTGATAAATTAGAGAAATAAAGTTGCATATTCCTCGCTGCTGGTGCGTAAGAAAAGATACATTTGTGATAAAAATTAATTTACGTCTGACATATCTCTCACAGTAATTACCACTCAGGCATGACCAAGCGAGAAAATGCATTCCATGGCCTACTGCGCTGTGAACATGCAGCAGTCATGTAAATACAGCACGACCGCACACATTTTTTCAGTGTCAGAGTAGAAAACCAGTTTAAATGAAAATAATGAGAGAAAATATCAGTTTGTTATGCATTTCGCAGAGTTTATGGTGTCATTGAGTTCAGTGCTGATGGAAAAAGCCTCATGGACATTTTATAAAGGCTATAGACCACTTAGCAGATCTCAGCTGGTCCCGATGCCAGTGACCTTGGTAATGAGGAGCAGCTGGCACAACCGTCATTAGGCCCAGCTATCTCCACCTTCAGGAACAATCTTTTATTTCCATAAAACCTTTTATCCATTTCTTTCTGTGCTGCTATACAGCCTAACACCGGCCAAGGGCCATTAGTGACTACAGCAGTATAGCAAATGGCATTACATAGCTTGTCTTATCAATACTTCTAAAAACAGAACATCAATGGAAATAGAGGCAGAGCAGATATAATATGTTTCTGGTAGTGTCACAATCTTGTAGGTCTAATTAAGCTGAGTTCAACAGAAAGACTGCAAGAGAGGAGAGAGGGTGACCCAATTAAAACCAAATCGAAACTCAGACTCACTCTACAGTGTGGCTCAGGCACACAATGAGCGGGAACCTGTGAAAACAAGGAGAACAAGCTTTATTAGTCCCTAAAAAGCCCTGTTGCTGCATTAATATTCAAGCCTAATGAAAGCCTCCCCCCCACACATTTCCCTACACTTGCCTGTCACTGTTCGCTTCATAAATATTGTCTTATTATGATCATCATGACAATGTGCAGAAAATTTCCGAGCCAATTACCAGAATGACAGGTGAAATGGGAGCATGCTGAGAAGAAATGAAGGGTTGCCATGGTGATATAGCCTAAGAGTCAGACTGTATGTGTGTGGTCATGTGACCGATATCTGGCTGAACTGCTGCTACGCTCAGGCCCCGTACACCAAAGGACACTTAACCTCAATCGCAGGCCCATCCAGCTGAATTTATTTGCTATTTCTGTCTTCGGGTCAGGCTGGCTGTGTGTCTGGTGCAGCTACAGCCAAAAACCCAGGACACTCTCAACCCTTATCTTCATAATGACGGCCCAGGAGAACTGAAGTCAGCGCTGAGGGAGGCCCACATATACTACTTAGAAAATCTGCATTCAAAAGGAGGCTTCTGAAAACATCCAGGAGTAGAAAAATGACACAAGAAGAGGTAAAGTGGGGTCCAAAAGTCTGACACCACTCTTTAAGATACTTCCATTTTGCATTTGTTTCGAATACATATATATAGCTTTTTTTTTTATTTCAGAATATCTTAGTATTTGGTTGTTCCCCTTTTACCTTAGTGACAGCATGCTCTGGAGCTCCACAAGCTTGTGCAAAAGCTTACAGCTCATATTATCCCTGCATGTGTGCCACAAACTTCCTTGTGATGTCACACACTGCCCGGCTTTGTGAGTCTTCATGTGTCCCCGTAAATGTTCAATGGGGTTGAGGTCAGGTGACTGTGGAAGAAAGTCCATGACAGTCAGAACTCCTTGGTCCTTTTTGGTCTTCAAGTAATTTCTTGCTTTTGCAGTGCGTTTGGGCTGATCATCCTGCTGCAGTATGAATCCCTCTCCACAAAGATGCAAACCCGATGGTATAGCATGTCTCTGAAGACTGGAGTGGTACATCTCCTTGGTCAGGGTTGAGTTGATTCAATATAGGTGTCCAACTGGTCTTAAACTTGGACTCATTAGTAATTAGGACTTTTTTCCCAGTCATCCACTGTCATACTCTGCTTATTTCTTTGACCACCTCAAGTATTTGGCCTTGTGTTTCGAAACTGCTTCTCATCCTCAGAAAGCTATAAAAGACAGCCTTCTGATTATTTCCTAGTTTACATCACAATATCAATGTGGACTCTGACTTTTGGACCCCGCTGTTAATGTAAAACAGTGTCTTGGTGATGGAAGTACAGTTGGGGGACGTTAAAAAGCTATAAAGAAACTATTTTGTGTGACATCTCCACAAATATGGATATTTCCTGATCTGTGTGCTGTTAACAGAGCAACTCTGTACCCACAAGTGCTGTGTGAACTGTGTCCCACTGTGTGATCCCCCTTATTATGAATACAATACCTTATGCACAGACAAGGATTAATATTTGAGAATGTGTAAAATGGAATTGGAAATGAAATGACTTGGATCAAAAGTTAATTAAGACACACCTTGCACAAATACATCTTTTTAGATTGTGCCTGTTCGTGCGTTAGCACGAGGGGTTCAAACCGGTCTAAGTCAGCCAGTCAACGGTAGACTGATACAAATCTACTCAGAATCTAGAGATGAGCAAGAAAGTGGTCTTTCACTCTTTGTATGTGTCTCAATCATAAGTCTACTTGAGGATGTACTTCAACCTGCTATTTTTTCTTAGTGAATCACTTACTACAAAGCAAAACACTCAGTGGCGTCATGGTAGGGCTATAAAAATCACTCACAATTATCATATTTAGAACGTGTGAATATGTTCATCTTCTATTACAACTAATTAAAAGTCACTCAAAAGTAAAATGCAATGTACAGCAATGCAGATGTATCACTGATAATGATGCTGGAGTGAAGCATGTGGACGGAAATTATACAAATATATAAATAAGTCCAAACAAACGGGAAAAATAATCCCACCAGAGCAATTATGGATCTAATCAGAGGTTCCTGCGTGAAGGTACAGCTCTCCTATCTAGCTCCCATTTGCATCATAACACAGTGTGCAATATTAATTTCCGAGTTTACTGCTTATTGGAAGTGCAAAGTATGAAAAGCCATTAAGGCCCCAAATAGGAAAGCAATTTGCTGTCACATGGATTCGGCTCTATTAAAAAGAAAAATCTTGTTAACCATTTGGAATTAGAGCCATTTGGCAAAAGGCATTCTGCTGCACTCCAGTAAATAAGTAATTATGCTTCTCTTCCTTCTATCCCTCTCTTTCTTTCATTTGCAGTGGTGGGGAGTGGTGGATAGGGAGAGCGACTGAATGCAAAGGTAATTAAAGTTGTTGGCTATCTGTTTGGTTAATGTAGGGATCAGGCCAGCTGAGAGCCTCGGAGGCGAACGCAAGATGAGAAACACATCCATTTTTCTGTCTCTGTCTGCCAGCCCCCAGGCTAACTCTCATCTGGTCCATATATCACCTATTCCAGTTCCGCAACCCACAAACTAAACAGGGAACTATCCATATAGAAAAACTTGAATTGACTATTCCTCTGAGCTTATCTCAGTTTCCTTTAGGTTCCAACTGAGTAAAATCTCATTAGCAGCTCTCAGCTGTGAGCAGCCTACTGCTTAAATTAAACCATCTCTGCATGCCCTGATGTTTTAGCAGATTATACACCATGTACTTTTAATAATGTGTGTTGCATATACACTCATGACATTTGTCACTCCCAGCTCTATAACAGGATATCTGCATATGAATGCAGAATATGTGGGCTAGGGACAAGATTTTGGTAAACAGAAGCGTTCTGGTTTCCGTTTGTGGTCCGTGTGTTGGCCAATCATCCCTGAGCAGGCTTTAGTTGTATGTAGGTAAACAGTTACTGGGAGAGCAAAACAGACTGAATGCATCGGCCAAAATCTATTGTCTGACAACTATTTAGCTTTTAACAAACTTGTTTTCATAATTCATGTGCAATAATATGCAGATCGTTGTTTATAGGGATTAGCTGAAATGTTCTCCTTCATCTGTTGTTACAGTTTAAGTTGCCAATTGGACAGCACGCAAGGACGGTCGCACAAAAGAGGAAACCTTGGTCTCTCTCTCTCTATGTATATGTATGTATATATGTATATATATATATATATATATATATATGTATATATATATATTTCCTACTCTTATACCAACCACACTCATTTGGAGTGAACTTTTGCCCCAGACCTTTAGTTTAGCAGTATTTTCTGGATAGTGTCATGACCTGTTAATCATCATTATCCTTGCTCAATGGGTAACCTATCCAACGTAGGCTTGGCTCCTCTCACTCCTCCATAGGAATGAAAGCCAAAAAGAAAAAAAGGCGATTTATGGGTTGGCATGTATGGCCTCTAAGGTGTTTTATGGTTGGACCTGCAGGGCCTATTTAGGAAGCGCTGCGTGCTCCGTCCTGACCACAGGTATTGATCGCCAGCAATGGCCATGGCGTGGCTGACTAGTTAAAGCCCTGCATGTGCCCTCACAGGGAGATGAAAATGAGGCCTCTGTGTGTAATGATCTGTGTATGAGCAGGGAGAGGAGGCCACAGAGACAGAGAGGAGGAGAAATTAAATCATTCCTTTGCTCTTTCAGGAGAGGCACTACAGCCAGCCATGCTCGGCTGCTTAATGTGGGATCTGTTTTTGAGAGGAAAATTAAAAAGAGAGAGAGAAGCAAGCGAAAGCGGGGTAAAGAGAGATAAATGGCTGGATGTGGAGGCGGTAAATGAGAGCATCCTGATGCAGAGAGCTGTGTGCGGATGTCCCTAATGGGGTAGGCTGATGTGAGCTGTCTGGTAGCTGACCACCACGGTTACACAGCCTTCCTGCCTACCCCACACCAGGCCCTTCCAGCGCTGAGACAACCACGCTCCATGCTAATTGGCAGAAAACGATGGTGCATAACAAGTACAGAAGAGACATTGGTCTAATTTGAGAGGGGGTGAAACGATGGATAAAATGCGTCTAATCATATGAGGCATTTTCTTGTCTGTGAGGCAGAGACTGTGTCTTTCTCTCCCTCCTATGAGGAGCCAACACACACCGGGACAAAGTGGATTGTGAATCCACGCCAGCTTGAAGACAAAAAGAGAAGCAAACAGCAACACCTGAAATCCACTTGCCAAGTTGGACAGTCAGCAAAAAGCCAGACTATGAAAGCTGCACTACATTTTTACTTAACTGTGAAGTCATTAGTCACAAAAAAGAACAAAAAACCTGTCTCATTCAATTCCACTCTGAATACAATTTTTATTCAAGCGCCAAATTTGCAAGTAGTCTACAAGATGTGTGAATTGGACAATCACGCAGTGTCAAAATCACTGGAAAAATGGGCGTAGTTCAAGAATAGAGTGACACTTCTTCTACAACAGCTAAATGAACCATCTTAAAGAGAAGTGATGGTGGGTGTGAGGATGCCAATCACAGAGAACAACAGACATTCAATTGTATTGTTTTCACTAGAGGAGGTCAAATGAGGCACAAAAAACCTCTGCAGCACATTATGAGACAAATAATTCCGAAACTAGAAAACAACTGTTTACCTCTTAAGAACCATTTCTTTTGAAACAGTTGAACTGCTCAGAGAGTGAAAACATGGCAAAGAAACACACAACAGGGGCCGAAACATAAGACCCTCTGCATGACCCCATCCTCAAAGTCTCTCACTTCCACCCCACAGGGGTGAGTGCCTGTTCATTTCACCTCACCGGCCTCATTAACGCAGCCCTCTGCCATCATTAAGACGTTTGCAGTAAAATTAATTGAAAGACAGATTAAAAATAAATTAAGAAAAATGCGTTGCAGAATGCCTACGTGCACTTCATAAATCACCGGGGCAAAGCCAGGAGCTGGCTCCCCATAATTAACTGCAGACTATTTATTTTATCCTGACGGTATAAATTAGAATTCAGACGCACAGATTATATTAGGGCTGTCTGCCATGCGGAACTGCTGAGGGGTGTGCAGAATATTTTAAGGATACAAAGAGGAGAACAGAGAGAGAGAGAGGGGGAGAGTGAGAGAGAGATAATATGTAGAAAGGCAAACAATATGTAAATGCATAGAAAGCAGAAAGATAACATTTGCGTCCCATGGAGAAAGTATTTACCCAGGCAGCGCATAAAGAAACAATAGACAAAGCAATTAACAGCAACAATCAAGTGCATGATTAAATGAAACAACAAATGCCTGATTAAATGAACTGTGCCAATTGTTCCATCGACGTGGTGAGAACAGGATACAAGTTTAACTGCAACTTTTACCAGCATTGCTTGTATACACTAGAGCTGTAATCAGTAATAGAGCTGGTGACATAACACTGCCCAGGAAATCTCCCCTCATTCTTCCCTGCCGCTCCCCACTCTCCTGTTGTATCACAACCTGGCCACTTCACATGCAAATGCAAACTAAACCTCTTCTGCCAGTCAGCCTCAGACACCCCCCGCAGACACAGTCTTCCAGCCTCTCTCTTGCTTGTCTGAGCGTCCCTCTCACTGTGCTACAGTCGGTGCTAGCCACACACTGCCTCCTCGTGGGCACAGTGCCCAGACTGGCACTGAGCCAGACCTGCTCTGCCACACTGGACTGGCAAAACGCTTGCTCTCTCTCCACACTCCAGATTCCCCACACATCCTTTCATCAGAGTGCCTGTGGCCCTCTCCTCCTCCTTTCTCTGTCTTTATTCTGCACTGCAGCTGAGATCCACACTTTGAAAGTATGCCCTCCAACCAGAGAGAAAAAATAATGCTCCCACTACAACTGCCGGGGAGCAAATAAAGCACTCACACATTAGAATGCTTGGCTATTATGCAATCACACTGACGGCAAAAAACGAAGTTGTCTATAAACAATGTTACATCAAGGCACCAGGTATCAGGTGTGTATAGTACGGCAGAATGAACAAGCACCGTAAGCCCTGAGATGTATTCAGTTTTTGTACATTTTTATGAATCAACACAAAAAGATGGAATTTGAGCCTGCTTGTTGGCAGTCGTTACACTGACAGATATGACAATACACTATGGGACTGCCAGAACACTCAAAAGTTGTTCTTGATAGAAGATAGGGTATTATATGATGTGTACTGCAGCCGACAGCCAGGGGGAAAATACTCTATATATAGAAACTGCACTATACTCCTTTATAAAAACAAACCACAACAGCTAATATTTTTCATTTTGAATGTTGAGACTATCTAGTAAGAAACTAAATCTATATGGAAAATATTTGCAAACTATCAATCATTAGTACTGTATGCAAATTCAAACAGACAGCCATCTAAAAATCCTTATCTATAAAAAAAGGGTATGAATCAGAGTGTCTTTCCACTTCACAAGGTACTGAACTAGTACACTCAGTCTTTCATAGCAGCTTAAATCTCAAATAATCAATTATACTTATACACACTGAATCACACTGGATAATATTTTACATAATCTCTGTGGTACACTCCCTGACTTTGTTATGGCTGCTGTAGTTTCCGATATCGCTTCCATATTACCTGTACCCTTTAAAACATATCAACAGTGAGCCAGGAGGAAATTTTTAGATTTATGGGCGGTAGCAGTTCACAATAACAAAGTCATGTAGTGTATCTTTAAGAATTATTCTTTTTTTCTATTGTCTGTTATGCAAGTCTGCAAGTGTCCTACTGTGACAGCCTCACAGAGGGAGACTTGTGCACCGTGCTGCTCCCAGCACAGAATCCATTTAAATCCTACTGTTTCACAGGGTTAGAGCTACTTCCCCTCTGAGTGTGATGTCAATTTCAGCCATGTGTGTGTCTGCTGTGCATTTGCATTTAGATTTTGGAAACTACTATCATGCCTGCGTTTCTTGCATTACTACTGTGGGGCTAGTAGAAGGTGGTGAACATCCTGTGCTGTTGACCGATGGCTGCCTGGTTTGTTTTCAAGTATTACAGGGTTATTTTAAGATCAAACAAAAGATCACGAGCCACACCATGTCCGATCACCTGATCTGTTATCAACAGTGCTATCACTGCAAAAACGAATCTAAAATTCACATTTATAATGCAGTGAATGCCAGATACACAACCATAACTTTACCCCAACTGATGCTAGCAGGGCTTATACCCCAAAATAACAAGCAGGTTTTTAACAGTCATAGCACGTAAAACAACCAGTCTGCCTCAGATGTATAATTTTGTTTCCCCGGTGAGTAAAACGCCTTGGAGGCAAGTGCATACGCAGCAGTCATGTTTGTTAAGATACATGGCTAGAGCTGGCCTTTTTTCTCAAGCACCGGAAAAACCACTAAATCACCAGCAAAGAAAATAAATATATACTTATTACATTCTGCACACTGCATATATTCACCTCCTTAACATATTGCACAGGCACAGTGCAAATGTGCAGCGCTGCACACGGGCAAAAACATGCCATGAAAAATGACAGCAGGGAGGGGTAACTGCGGACCTGGAATATAATGGTGCGGTGGAGCGGAGGAGAAATAATCATACCTAGTGGTGGGGGATGAGGGGAGATGGGAGGAGCAAGAGGAAGATGAGTCTGTGCCCTGTAGCACGGAAATGGAGCTCCACTGCTCTGCTGCTGGCTGCCTGATTCCCCAATAACGCTGCACAAGAGCTCCCTTCAGCAAGCGGCAACTGCAGACAGCGTCTGCACTCTAGAAATACATTCCCCTGACACCTGACAACCACAGGAGACACACACAGATATTGCATCGTTGGAATATGTACTCTATAGTATAGACTGAGGTGCTAGTTATAATGAACCCCCCCGCCCAAAAAAAAGGTTATTTAAAGAACGCAAATTATAAGGCAAATTTCAGCCATGACACTGATATTCCAGCTGGCTTCCGTCCTTCACGGAATTCTAATAGAGCTAAATTCAGTCTGCAGTACCCTCTGCGGCCGTTAGGTGTCTCTCTTTCACTTCGCATGGCTGAAGCGCTCTCTCTCACCAAGTGGAGCTCCTCTGCTCCTGAACTCCCATCTACACATAATATATACACCATCATTTGAAAATGGCAGCTTTTTGAAAATTCACCTTGATTATCAGACATTAAAAGTGACTTCTCCAGAGCTGAGTGTCTGGCTAGGGGGATGGCTGCAGACGGCAGAACAATGCAGCAGGCTTGATATTAATGCCTGGCTGGGGTGTGCAGGGAGGAGAGAGGAGCCAGCCCTTTGTTCTCTCCTACAGCCAATTATTTTTTACGTGTGCCTCTTTTCACAACAACAAGAGAGAATTTAATTTTAATGCACTCTCTGGAAAAAAGGGAAAAAACCCTCTACAGTATTCTTAAACAGAGATAGGGACTAGCATCAGCGGTTAAGTATATATGCACACGACTCTGTATGAGGCATAGACAGATGACAGGGGCAACAACAATGACATCAACCCAAACACACACAGCAGCACGAAATCCTCTCATGCAAAATGCAAAAACACATTCTGTCTCCCTCCCAAACCTCTATAGTATAACTCTATGCAGCTCTACCTTTATGAAAATAAAACAAGCTAAAATGAGGAAAGAAACACCAAAATAAAAATCACGGTTATTTCATTATACAGCATTACGGTGGGCATTAACATGTGCATACCCAGGACAAGATGATAAGAAAACACACTGTAAAAATAGCAAGGATTCCTGATCAAATGGCATGAAAAATAAAAACCCAGGATTGCTGTTGGTAGGTATGTGGCCAAATATTTTTCTAATTGGAAGGGCACTTTATCTTGCTGTCAGAGAAGCAGTAAAAAGCGGTGCTGTTCCCAGAAGGAGAGGAGCACAGCTTGCTGGCCTTTTATTAGTGTTGGAGCTCTGATATATGCGTCTGCACTAGGCTTTCATCAGGACCCAGCACCATAAACACACACGCACATACACACAAAATAACTGTTACAAACTAGCCACACTGAAACCATTGTTTAACAATTCAGCTGCTTTACTTTGTAAATATGCAATCAGTGTACTCCCAACAGAAAATTACTGCCAAAAACTTTTCCACAACAAACCGATGATGGCAACAGTAACTAGGGGCATTTTTTTTTCTGCTTTACAGGTTACAGGTTAGTGATAAAACATCAATTGCACAACTGTCAAGAAAGCATTCAAATCCAAACATAACACAGCAGTGTACACAGTAAACTAATACCTCGATACAACCAGACAGTGCAAAATGGTACTGTAAACTGGCAGTGTAAAACCATTTAGTCACTAGACAGACTAAACAGCATGCTCACGCAAACACAACAGCACAATCTTTTACATATGCAGTTCATGCAAAGACAGTTTTTTGCACATAGAGGCACTGCAAACTGACTAATGCAGACACAAAGACAGTCAGACTGACAGAAACATGCGCGTGCACGCACGCACGCACGGGCGCGCACACACACACACACACACACACACACACACACACACACACACACACACACA
>OMLP01010415.1:7107-34723 GCA_900302685.1 Spondyliosoma cantharus | reverse complement strand
ATAATTCTCTTCTCTCTTCAGATGCACTTTTAAAATATTTCACCACCACCCCCAGAGACATAGCATCAGGTGCTCCTGTCCACTCTACCTCAGCGCAGCAGTCACTTGTTCCATGTTTTTATTTTGTATGTAAATACAATATTCTTTAATGTTTGTGCAATGCCTTATTTATATTGTATTTTTAATCTATCACTTGTTTTTTTCTTCAGTTTTATTTGGTGTGATATTTTTGAGTTAAAAGAAATCTAATCTTGAATACAGTTTCTGTGTGAGTGTATGAAAATTGATTGTGAAATTGACTGCGATGCAAGGGGGCACCAACTAAAATCTTATCTAAGGCACCAAATTGGTCAGGGCACTGCCGAAAATACAGAGTCAAACAATAAAAACACCTTTCACTTCTAAAGTAAACAACATACAGTGTTAATGGAAGTAATGTTGGGTTCACTCAAAATAAAGTGAGTAAAAAAACAATTAACTAAATCATCTACTTTTAGGTTAACCAAACTGTTTGCTCAGACTTTACCTGGAAATGTCGTCATTTAATGTACACCCACTATCTGGACGTGGACCAATTGTATGTAGACAGAAGTCGACGTCTATCACCTCACGTGGACCAATCATGGGGCAGTGCGTGGAGCGGCTTGTAGTTGCACAAGGCGTCACTGCAACCGTAGTTAATTTGCGGAAGCAAGGAAGTCCACCCTTCAGAACAAGAGTACGTATATAGCTAGTAATTTGGTTATGGTCGTGTTTTGCTGTAGTTATGAAATGGTATATCGAAGATACCATGCCTTTACCGCACAGTATTTAATATGTCTCCCTGACTAGTGTTTGTTTTTCCTTTGGGCCAGATTAACGTATTAAAGCACAATTCTTAAATGTCTCTTTTTGCAATTCTGAAATGACATTCACAGCATTTTGTTATTACGTGCTTTACACATTTTATTGTTTAAGAGCCCTATTCACATTTTTCTTTATCATCAAATTGATACTAGCCCAAAACTAACTGATAGCCTTTCACAACACCTGTTCTGTTGTCTACGTTATGTTTTGCTCTTAAATGCTAACCGGAAACAGTATTTCTGGATGTTGCTACCTTGACAATTTCCTCTTGCAGCAGCGGCTTGTGTAGATCCAATGAGGTGACGCCGCGTTCCGGGGCCGACTGCCGAGAGCAAGCCGGTAATAAGGGGAACTAGAAATTATCAAGTGTGACAACAAAGAGAGTTAAGACAAAATCAGGGACACTATTTCCTCAACTTGACCGGAGAAGCACAGTCTGTTGGCAGCCCCTTCAAAGTCTCATTCGTGCCGACTGAGGAAAAGGTAAGTTCATCCCACAACACAGCGTGTCAATCATGCTTTTATATTGACGGTTGTCAGTGAGCTAGCAAACAGTAGCTATCAACTTATAAAAGAGCGTTTTCTTCATAGTGCTAGCTTTGTAATTATGAAGGTCCAAAGATGGTCCACGTTTCCCAGTTGTGTTTGAATTGAATGATTCTTAATTTGAATGGTGCAACGCTAAAATTTTTTGTTGTAGCCAACTTAGCTCTATCGCTAATACACATGAGCAACGCATCCTTTGACTAGCCAGATCATCTAAGTGGTTTTTGGAAGCTAAAACATTTGTGCTGAATAATGAGGGTTTGAATTGTGCATCCATTTTGCATTCATGCGTCACTGCCTCAACTGGGACTAGAGGTCTCTGCGCAGATGCCTGTTGTCCTTTCCCTCAAACACCAACAATGTTTTGGATTTTATGGACACAATCTGAATTTTATGGACACAATATGAGTATTCCCTGTTGTCAACACATTCTCATTCTCTTTTTCTAAGTGCAGAGTTGCTACTTATAAATGTTAAAGCTTAGGCCACATTAAAGTTTGACAGTTATAGTAGTGCCACGTGCAAACTGTCTGGTGTATTAGATGATTTGCATATCCTTGGACAAATGCCAGGACATTACCTGTCCATTACCTGGCTAATCACAGTCACATTAGCACTGAAGAAACGTATATGGTGATTGGACATTTATCAAATGTGGTATGATGCAAATATTCCTCTTCTTCCTTGACGTCCTGTGAAGACATTAAGCTTAAGTGTAGAAGCCCAAAGAGCAGGATTGGTGGAAGATCATCTTGGTGCTCATGGAGGTTGCACCTGCTCCCATGCAGTAAATGAAAAGAACAAGTAACGAGACTGGACAAAAACAGCTTCTCTACAGTGCAGTGCAGGTGGATGGACAAATATGAGCAGGACATAAAAGGTGTTTGGTATTGATGGTGATGTGTGATGAGTTTACTGAAAGAGAAGGCTCAAAGCTGAGGATTTGATATACTGGCCATATATGAACAAGGTTAGGACAAGGAATGACCTCTGTAAATCCACTCAGATGATTTTAAGTGTTTTTTTATTTGTTCATCTTTACAGCTCATCATGGGGAACAGAAAGCTGGGGCTGATTGCTCTCTTCTGCCTTGTCCTGGTAATGTTGCCTTCTCACACAGGTAATATGATCCATCAGCATATACAGACATATTTTGAAAAAAATAAGCTGTGGTTGTTATGATGAGCAGTCCTGTTAACCAAAAAGATTTATCTGGTAAAGACAGGCTCATTGTTAAGTTATAGCCTAGTTTTACAGACATACTGACGATGACCTACTGTACCTCAGGATCTTACCTGTACCAGCTTATGTAACACATGTCTTTGTGTTTGCAGTGACTGTAGCTGTCATGTCATTGGACCTGGGCAGTGAGTGGATGAAAATAGCAATAGTGAAACCTGGTGTGCCAATGGAGATTGTTCTCAACAAGTGAGTATACAAGCAAGTATAATAGTGAGTGTACACAGTTTCTTTACTTAACAAGCATGCTCAACAAAAGTAACTGAAATGTATACAACATGAATTTAATGGGGCTTTTCCATATACATGTGCTGGTTGGCTTGCTCGACTTGACTCTGTTTGACTTATCATGTCAGTACAGCATGGCAGGGATTTGCATGTTTCTTTAACAGATGATGTATTTGGTAAGTGGTCAGAGGAGCAGCTGCAAACACTCTTCCTCCCGGCAGTACTATCAAAGAATAGCTGCTAACAAAGCTCTGCTAGTTAGGTTAACACATTTAAGTTAGGTTTTTATAAAAGCTTGTATTATGAAGCAGCAAATTCAGGTGTTGTTGTTGTTTTCACCAGTGGTAACTTGACACCTCTTCCAAAACAGCTGAAAGTGAACATAATGAAAATTTAAAATACAGCAGATATCTGAAAATAGAAACGGGGACAAGTGAGCAGTTTAAGACATTAAATTAGAAGCTAGAAGTAGGAGTTGCACACAGACTTTTCAAAAACCCTTTCTCATGAACAGACATGAGTTGAGTATCGCATGTTTTAGTGGGACACAGGGCCTCATCATGTGTTGGCACACTTTTGGGCAGCACTCTGGAAAAGTTCTATTTTGGATGTGGCGCAGCTTGGCTCAACTTGGCACAGTAAAACTGGTATTAGAAAAGCAAATCAACACTGCACGGTGTGACTTGGCACATCTAAAAGTTCCAGTGGAAACTCTACTCAGAAGAGTAAATGCCTCATTATGGGCCAACATTTCCCTTTTCCAGTTAAGCCTAATCCAATTTCAAAATTGATAGCCCTGTATCACTCGAAATTTTAAACCACCCATAACTGCTCAACAATAATTTAAGCCTACCAGATCTAGGATCTGCATTAAATTGTACTCACTCATAGATACCACCTACATACACTTTACTTTTTTCATCAAGATCCATGTATTATTCTCTGTGAAATTAATAAAAATGTTTAGAAAATATCCTGGATCTTTATCTGCATCTACACCAATTGTGTCTATTCTGGTCAGAGACCATCCTCCATCCAAGTTTGGTGGAAATCTGTTAAGTAGTTTCTTGTGTAATCCTGCTGACGAACCAACCAACAAACAAACAAATAAACACCTGTGAAAACATAACCTCCTTGGTGGAGGTAACTTCATTTCAGAGTTGAACAATGTTTCTATTGTCTTTTTCTTCAGGGAGTCGAGGAGGAAAACACCCACGGCTGTATGTCTCAAGGAAAATGAAAGACTTTTTGGAGACAGTGCATTAGGAGTGGTATGACCTCTTCTCAAATACCATCTTAATCTGATGAATATCATTTCCATAGTAAATGAACTATTCAAATATCAAAATGACAAAGTAAATATTTTACTTGTATGCTATTAACAATCAGATATTGTGTACATTTCAGTCTATGAAAAACCCCAAGACAGTTTATAGACGCCTCCAAAGCCTCCTGGGTAAAAAGCACAACAATCTCCAGGTGGCATACTACCAGAAACATTTTCCTGAGCATCAGCTTCAGGAGGACCCAGTTAGAGGCACAGTTTACTTTAAAAATTCAGAGTGAGTCTCTTTAATTGTTCGCTGCCTCATTTCTCCAATTTCCCATCATATGCATATGTATCTGGTGATTTTTCATATTGAGTTGTTTGCATGTGATCTTTCTGATCTCAAAGTCACTAGGAGTTGTTTGTTTATCATTGAGTCTCTAATGGTATATACATTAATATGTTATCTGGTTGTGCCCCTTGCCATGCAGATGTGATGATTAAAAAGAACAGGTTTTTTTTCATTGCTGATCATCACAGATCTTTTCTAATAACTCCTCAAATGATGAGGTACTGAAGCTTTCCTTTGGGAGCATGTTGTCATGGAACATCAGAATCAGAGTACCACCTGCAAAAACAATATCAATAGAATATAGAAAGAAACACTATATTAGACAGGGACAGCTGACCTATCTGCCTTTTTCCTACCAGGGAAATGCAGTACACGCCTGAAGAGCTCCTTGGGATGGTTCTTAATTATTCTTGTGGATTGGCTCAGGACTTTGCAGGTCAGTCTGCTTGTGAAAGAAGGTGCACTGTTGTGTGGCATGTTTGAGTATGTTAAGCATATTAATGTGTTTCTTCCTCCTGCCAATCTTTCCAACTCACAGAACAACCAATCAAAGATTCAGTAATAACTGTCCCAGCCTTCTTCAACCAGGCAGAGCGCAGGGCAGTCCTACAGGCTGCGCAGATGGCAGGTCTAAAGGTTCTTCAACTCATTAATGACAACACTGCCGTGGCCTTGAACTACGGGGTCTTCAGGAGGAAAGATATAGACGCAACACCTAAGGTGCACAAACCAGCAACCCTCCAACTCACAGAATATTAAGAGGTGGACTAACACATTGTTGGGTGTGGTCTTTTCAAAAGATTAGTTGACTAACATAAATATAGAAGATAGAGAGCTCTATCCTCAATGTATTTTATCATGTTCTAGTGGAGCACTTGGTAAGAATCATTTATTTGATATTGTTCAGACTCTTTAAAGCAGCATTATATTTAGGCTATATGAATGAATGATAAATATGATTAATGATTCACTAATAAGTGACTACAATTTCCTCAAGTTGTGATCTTGTTCCCTTTTTAGAATGTGATGTTTTATGACATGGGGTCCGGCAGCACGACTGCCACCATTGTCTCTTATCAGACAGTGAAAACCAAGGAGTCTGGTACCCAGCCCCAGTTGCAGATAAGAGGTGTTGGGTAAGTCCCATTCTTGCCGTATTCACGGGGAGGGTGCCTGTTTGCTCCATTGCCAATTATGGTGGTCCCCAGTTACATTTCCTGCCGTGTCTGTCCGGTCTTCTTACTGGTTGCCCAAACCTCCTGTGCTTGCAGTGTAAAAACCCAACACAGCCAAGTCATATGGAACCGCTAGCTGCATGGCTAACTGAATTAATTAGCTTACAGCAGCTACAGGTTACTTTGTAATATGCAATTTGTTTAGAGTATGCATTTGACAGGGAGCCAGTTCTCACATTTATGTAAATGTGACTGGTCTGTGGGCTTTCATTTTTATAGTGTTTTTCCAGTCTACTGACCACTCGAACCGCTTGACAATACTTGCCACATTCATCGATTCACACACTGATGGCGGAGGCTGCCATGCAAGACGCCAGCTGCTCATCAGAAGCAATTTGGGGTTCAGTATCTTGCTCAAGGACACTTCGAAATGCAGCTGGAGGGAGCCGGGATTCCAACCAGCAACCTTCCGATTACTAGATGACCCGCTCTACCTCCTGAGCTACAGCCGCCTTTTAAAAATTACCTTTGTCTTTAGTCTACTAACTCCTGAAATGTTTGATGTTGAATGAATCTCATATGATAAAATAACAAAACATTTTAAGAATTAATAGTGCAAAATATACATGAATTAATAAATAATTGTTAATAATAAAAAATTAGTCTAGCCAATGTGGTAATTTAATGCCCTTAGCACAGCTCTAAGTAAAGGTGATGAAGTGTAATTTAACACTAGCCCCATTCACACTGCCATTTGGATGCGGGGATCCTGCGCCAATTCTCCGCCTCCGCCTCTGTGAATTTCTCGGAGGCAGCGAGGGGTGAAATTTTGCTCCGGCGCTGATACGCCTCTGGAGGTAGTATCAAAAAAAGGATCGTTTTGGTATGTGTGTCACACGTCTTTAAGGCGGAGATGCTTCACTCTGTGTGAATGACCAACGGTGGAGAATTGGCAGACTGCCGCTGCGGCGATAATGCGGCGTCTCTGTGTGAAAGGGGCTACTATCTTTTCTTGATAGGTGAGAGCTTTAATGGCTCTTCCTTGTCTGAGGTGTTAAAGCTCTTAATATCCACACTGTTATCCAAGTGTTAAAGAAACTTTTTTTTTTACCTTTTACCTTTTTAAGTGTATATAAAATGTTTTAAATGCTTCCTGATTTTGATAATCAAATGATTTAAAACCCCAATTCACATTTTAAAATTGTAAAATATGTCCTCAGAATAAGTTCTGTCTTGTTTTGGCTGTAGGTTTGACCGTGGTTTGGGGGGCTTTGAGATGGACTTGCGGCTCCAGAACCACCTGGCCAAACTGTTCAATGAGCAGAAGAAGAGCAAGAAGGATGTGAGGGAGAACCACCGGGCCATGGCCAAGCTCCTCAAAGAGGCTCAGAGGCTCAAGACAGTGCTTAGTGCAAACATGGAGTTCATGGCTCAAGTGAGTCCAGGGATGTTAACCTGAATCCCTCAGTCTATCCTGGTGGTTGTACGTCTCACAGTAATGATGTATGTCACAACTAAAACCAAAGTGATAAACCATCTGCAGCACCATGAAAATGACTTAAAATGTTAAGACTGTTTTTTTTTATTATTATTATTTTAAAATTCACTATTTTTAAGGTCTTGAATGTTTAAATGTTGCAGTTTTATGTTATTTCTAAGAAATCACATCAGTGATACAGACCCCTGTGCAGATAATCTTGAGAGTACCATTACAGTTATAAATGTGTTGGGATTTTTTTCAGGTGGAAGGTTTGATGGATGACATTGACTTTAAAGCTAAGGTAACCAGGACTGAGTTTGAAGAGCTGTGTGCTGATCTTTTCCAAAGAGTGCCTCGCCCTGTGCAGGATGCCCTCGCTGCTGCAGAAATGAAGCTGGTCAGTATTCTTATTGTGAGACTCAAGGATACCCTGAAACTTTAATGATCCCTGTGGAGAAGTTTGGCATTTCACAGCGGCCATACAAAATTCAACCCTGGTTGAGACTCCATAATTGGGGGCCCTGATCACATAGCATGTGGCAAAGCACACTTGGGAGCACTGGGATAAAACGCTTATAAGCTGAGAGAAAAAATGGCACACATTGGTTTTGATTGACAGCCCTAACATAGGGCTGACCACTCAAGCTTAGAACAGGTAGGGTGACAAAGGCACACCACTCAACAGCAACATTCTGCTTCCACAAAGATTCTTTTGTCTCTGTTCTAAGAGTTTTTGTCTGATTTAAGCTCAGGATAGACGCATTCATAGAAAGAAGCATTCTGTCGCTTTAGTTTATAGCTTAAAAATTAGAATTTTTGTTTTCTTTTTTTTCTTTGAGGGTGGTAGAGAAGTATTATCTTCTACCTTCCTTGTGCGTACTTGTCTCATTTCTTCTTTCCTTTTGTCATGGCAATTTTAAGTTGTAGGTGTGCTTAAAGGGCAAGTCCACCAATATTGCACATTTAAAGTCAGTTTGCAGGTCTTGGGTAGTACTACTGTATATGTGGGAAAAGTAGTATAAAGTCTTTTGTGGCTCCAGAGGAAGCTGCATGTAATCTGATAACTTGCCTCCAGTGATTTCACTGTTGCATTGTGTGTATGTACAACGCAATAACACCAATGAGTGACAAAGCTGAAGGTAATGTATCACTTTAAAAGCAGTTCCTTTGAAGCCAACTTTTTGAAATGATTGATTGGGGGCTGTTTAGCTCAGTTGGTAGAGCAGGCGTCCCATGTACAGAGGCTTTGTCCTCGCTGCAGCGGACCCAGGTTAGACTCCCGGCCTGGGGCCCTTTGCTGTGTGTCACTGCCCTTTGCTTTCATCCCTACAGTGAATCTGAGTTCTTGTATTTCTGCAAACAGGATGAAATTGAACAGGTGATTTTGGTTGGTGGCTCCATCCGTGTCCCCAAGATTCAGGAAGTGCTGCTCAAAGCTGTTGGGAAGTAAGTGTCGACCACAGAGATTCAAAAAATGAAAATGAGTTGCATTCTTCCACAATTTGCACTTTGATTCCACATTGTCACCAGAGAAATTTGAGTTTTACTTCAGCAGGTTTGGCTGGACTGAGAATACCTGCAGCTGTAATTTTATTGTTTTTTTTTTTCAATGCAGAGAGGAGCTGGGGAAGAACATCAATGCAGATGAGGCCGCAGCCATGGGCGCCGTGTACCAGGCTGCTGCACTCAGTAAGGCCTTTAAGGTCAAACCTTTCCTGGTCCGTGATGCAGCTGTATTTCCCATTCAGGTCAGTGCGGGTCATTTTGCTGCCTTATGTGTGGAGGACCACAAGTGTCACAGAAATAGTAATAAAGGGAAATCGGCGAGTAAAAGGAAATTGCCCTTTAAATGCCTGATTAAAATCTGTATTTTTAGTTCAATTTGAGAATCTTATTTATCTATCTCTTATCTATTTATTTGTGTTTTTAAACTGTATTTTCAAATAGATTTAATTTCCATTATTTATTTATGAATTCATTATTGTATTTTTAAAGATGTAAAGATGTACTTACTTTTATAATGTTTTTGTAAAGACATTTACATTACATTCATTAATTTGGACTATTTATTGATTGATATTTAATTTGAAAATTCTATTTATAATTCCTCTAACCCTAATTGCCTATTACAATATCACATAAAAAATGGCTTTGCCGTTAAGAATACTTTAATTTGTAAAGTAATTTATTAATGCTTATATTTATTGTACAATTAGTTAAATGCTTTATGAATGTTTCCTTGTCACTTGAGGTCCTCCATACTTATGCTGTTCAAGGCTAACTTAAATAATATTACTATAGAAAATCATTGGAACTTTCTAACAGCTTTGCTGATAGATGATTAATCTTTGGTGAGGAAACTGGTGGTATCTGTATGTCAACAACACTTAGCTATGGAGTCGATGTCTGTCAAAAATGGATATATGGTTTTATTTACATTCAGTGTCCCTAGTTTTCACTCTGTTTTGAAGAATTTTTGAGCAGGATTAAAATCAAAATAGGATGCCATTGTTAACTGTTGCAAAATTAGATGTAAAAATAAATCCTGAACATAAACCATGATAACACTAGCTACATGTTCTTTCAATCCATTAGGTGGAGTTCACCCGTGAGGCGGAAGAAGAGGGGTTGAAGACCCTAAAACACAACAAGCGTATCCTCTTCCAGAGGATGGCACCGTACCCCCAGCGCAAGGTCATTACATTCAACCGCTACAATGCTGACTTTGCTTTCGACATCAACTACGGCGACCTCAACTTCCTGAGTCAGGATGAGATCAGGTTAGACAGCGGCTTGTTCTTTTTTTCTTCTTTTTTTCTGCTGGAGTTCTTGAGACGTTTTCTGTGCAGAAATTAAATCACTTGAACAGTGTTAATGACATCTCTTTTGCAGTTTTTGACATGTTACTGTTTTAGTTTTATGCTTTTTTAAGCTTCTTTTCAGATTTTATTGTTGTTGTGAATTGCGTTTGTCAAGGTGATTTACCTGTGATTCTGCACACTGAAGGTCTTCAGCTTTTCTCTTTTTTGCAGTAATTTGAATTTCCAGCTTTGACATTATTACAGTTACCTCCCAGGTTCAAATTCTTTTTCATCTCTTACCTTCTTCAGCTAAAGCGGTTTGACTTGAGGGTTATTCAGCAGCGTAGTGCAGTGCATATTAGTTTTATGATAGTTCAGGCATTTAATTTCACATTTCTGGCTTTCAGCTAAAACTTTCAGACTCAGTTCTGCTGTCAGCATTCACACTGTATTTTCAAAGTTTTTCCAATTCGGTACATTTTCGGCAGCTTTCAACTCCTGTGTGCTTTCAACTAAAGAAACCATTCAAATATCAAAATGTTCAGCTCTTTTAGGAATTGTGTGCTGTATTTTAACGGTATACCTATTATACTTTTTGAAATATTTAGCTTTTTTTCAACAAAATTTTGCCATAGAGAATGAAGAGAGGCACTTGATCACAATGTTGGCTCTTTGAATCTACCTCTGGCTACTACAACAACCTTAATTATGACTACTGTTACTACTACTACCACTATAGCTACTACTACTGATGCTACTAAAACTACTACTACTGCTTCTACAGACACTGCTAAACTACTGTTACTACTCCCACTACTACAGCTTTCACAAAAACTGAATATTAACATGTTTGGTGGAGCTGTGCAGTATATTCTATTAGTAGTGGAGCAGCCCTATTTCAGACCCTGATCAAACTGTGATCACTCCTGTTGCTCCATGGCATCAAGGGATAATGCTTGTCACATGAAGCCATGGCCGTGGGTTTGAGTACCCCTTTTCCTGCTTTAAGAATAATTACACCTATCTTATTTTTCTTCTGCTACTCTCTGGAAAAAAGGGGAAAGCACATGACTCATAATCACATGGTCAGGGGTTTGATTCCTCAGACCCTCATTTAATAAATAAATTGATAGGAAAATTGATTATGCTGGAAAAGTTTCAAGTTTATTTTGACAGACACTAAAGGGATAAGACATGTTAAAATATCCTACATCCCTGGCATTGCTACTGCGACTAGTTGATAATTGATGTGTCACTGTATTCCCTCATGATTTAAATGTATTTGACTTCAAGTCATCTTTTCCTCTTTTCAGTGTGTTTGGCTCTGTGAACCTGACCACAGTCAAACTGTCTGGAGTAGACAGAAGCTTTCAGAAGCATGCAGATGCAGAGTCAAAAGGCATCAAAGCCCATTTCAACATGGATGAAAGTGGAGTCCTCGTCCTGGATCGTGTCAGTTCTACTTTACCTATTCAGCTTTCTTATTGAAAATGCACACAATCAACCTCGGCTAGCCTCACTGAAATCAAGCTAAAAACACTGCAAGAAAATGTGCTTAAGTGTAAGGAGATTCATTTTGGTAAAAAAACAATCATAAGGATATATGGGTACCTAATCACGTAATAACCTGCACAATTTTCAAATTAACAGAACATTTGCAATGCAGCTTTTTTATATTTTACCTCAAACATAACATGATGCTTTTAGTGAATAAACTTTGGCAAGCAATACATGTATGCTGCACAATGAGGCTGTCAGTACATTCATCACATATGTGCACACTCTCAGCAGAAAATAATGACCATTCAATGACCACTCAAATCAACTGATCTAAACCTTTCCATTGGTCATATTAACAATCCATTGTTGTAATTTTCATCCACAGGTGGAGTCTGTCTTTGAAACTATAGTAGAGGAGAAAGAAGAGGAATCAACATTAACAAGTAGGTTTTGCAAACGTATGTCTGTAACCTCCGCTGTCCAAAAATGATTCTGGAGTCTGTGTGAGAAAGAGGAATATGATGTGTGTTTTTTCCCTGTTTCTTCAGCAGTTAACTTGAGCTGTTTTTATGGGGATCTGCGGTAAAATCTTGTGCAGAGTTGCTTTTTTTTTTGGAACTGAACTGTATAGAGTATTACAAAAATCCCAGTGGAAGTTTGGTAAGTCTGTTATCAGGCATGTTCATCAGCCTTTTCCACAGTCTCACCATATCATCCTTATGCAACACTTCAAATGGCTCCCATTTGAGAAGAGAGGAAGAAACAGGTGGGGAGGTTCATTCAAATGAGGGAGCGCAAAGTTAGTCCCATCCCAGTTAGTAACCAGTTAGTCCCATTGTTAGAGAAATTTTCATCATCAAGGCCTGAGGATGAGACTGACTGAATGTGAAGTCTGTGGTGTTAAATCTGTAAGAGGAGTTTGTTAAAGTAAGAGGCCTGGAAATGGTCAAAATGGTGGGGAAAATCTAAATGGCTGACTTCCTGTTGGACTGAGATTATTGGTCCAGATGTTTTTTGTTCATCTGGTCATGATACATGTGCATGCCGAATTTCGTTCATGTATGTGAAGTTTGAAATATTCCAGGGAGCGCTATACAGTCCCCTGGGCACACCCACACCGGATGAAATTGCAATTTTCGCCAAAATGTGACGTATATTCCGAGTTTGGTGAGTTTTGGGTTATGTTCAGGCGGCCAAAACTGCTGTCGAAGTGGGAGAAAAATAATGATGACAATAATAATAATAATCCCTGTTGCCCTGGTATGTGCAGGGCCCTAATAAAATATATTTAAATCTGTTAGAGCCAGATTTGCTTTTGGATCCGTTTAAATTGTACTCACACATAGATAAGAGCCAACTTTGATTATACCAGATATTTTCATAAAGGTCCATGCATTACTCCTTGAGAAATTAATGAAGATGATGATGTTAAAGAAAGTGAGAAATTCCTGGATCTGCACCAAAAGTTGAGACCCATCCTCCAACCAAATTTGGTGGATAACTGTTCAGTAGTTTTTGTGAACTTCTGCCAACAAACCAACCAACCAACCAGCCAACAAATGGGGTGAATACATGACCACCTCGTATAATGTATAATGTGGTCTGCCTTGTTTCACAGAGTTATTCATCTATAAAGATGGATAACTCTGTGAAAATACTGCATGTTAAACATGTAACGTGAATTGCAACACCTCAAACTGTATTATAGTGTAAGGTATTCATTATTACACAATTAAACCAATACTTTGCTGTCTTTCAGAGCTGGGTAACACCATTTCCACCTTGTTTGGTGGCGGATCGTCAGAACCCACCCCGAATGTAACCGAACCTGTCCAGGTACTTGCAGCTTAATCAGGGATATGCTTATTAAGAAAACACAGTAAGGCCTGTATGAATGGTTGGGAAACTGCTGTACCTTTGTGCTGTAGCTTTTCTGTAACAGAAAGTAATTGATGAAACTGAATGTGCACATGCAAGTGTCAGGCAGTATTGATCATGCATGCCTGGCCTGAGATCATAGCCCACATTGTTCCCTGATTTTTCATATCCAGGACGAGGAGGAAGTGCCTCCAGATTCTGGAAAGGACATCAAGGATGAGAGCGAGGATGGTAAGGAAGACGCCCAGAATGATGAAGCTGCCAAGAACAAGCAAGGCGAGTCAGAGGAAAGTGCAGGTGAAGAGAAAAGCCAGGAGAAGACAGAGGAGGCAAACAGCAAGACTGACGCCAAGGTAAGATCTGTCATAGTAGTCTCTGTGAGAAACACTGAGATATGAATTTAAAGCTAATGTAGGAAGTCCTTTGGTGGAGTGGTTCAAATTGTATCAACATCATATGTCTACTGCTAAAGGAGGAAAAGGACGCAGAGAAATCTGGAAATACTGAGTCCGAGAAAGATGTGGAGAAGAAGGCAAAACCTCAGAAAAAGAGCAAAATCTCTGAAGACATCACAGTGACTCTTGTTCTCAATGACATCCTGGATCCCACTGCAGATGATGTCACTTCTTCTAAGAAGAAGTAAAGCAGCAATTTTCATTTCTTTTCAGCCCGTTTGGTTCTCAGTTTTATTTTCTAAAACAACTTTGTGTCTTCTAAGGTTGCAGGATTTGACAGACAGAGACCTGGCCAAACAGGAAAGGGAAAAGACACTAAACAGTTTGGAAGCTTTTATTTTTGAGACACAGGTAAGCAACAGAGTTTAATATTTTCAGTTTTATTATTTTATCTGTCCTTGTTTTTAAGTAAGCAAACTGGAGTTGCAAGTGCAGCTTAGAGGGAATTACAAGCCAACAATTAATCCTGTAAAGGTCTGACCACTGTAATCAGCAAGAATGCTGCAAGATAGAAAAGCATACAAGTAAGAATAAAAAACACTTTGGCTATTTCTCCAGGACAAGCTGTACCAGGAGGACTACCAGCTGGTGGTGTCAGAGGAGGAGAAGGAGCAGATCTCCGCCAAGCTGAAAGAGGTATCGGAGTGGATGGACGAAGACGGCTATGGGGCCACCACAAAGCAGCTGAGAGAGAAGCTGTCTCAGCTAAAGAGCCTCTGCAAGGACATGTTTTTCAGGGTGGAGGAGAGACGCAAGTGGCCGGACCGCCTGGCCGCCCTGAAAAGCATGCTCAACACCTCCAGCTTCTTCTTGAGGTGGGTGTTGACAAGAAGGTTTAAACAAGTTAAAGAGAAATGGGTTTTGTGGGGGGTCAGTAGTTTTGTAATGACTAATTGTTATTTTTCTTTTAAAGGAGTGCCAAAATGATTCCAGAGGATGACCAAATCTTCACTGAAGTTGAGCTGAATATGTTAGAAAAAGTGATCAATGAAACAATGGTAGGTGATCATTGTAGTAAGTAGGGATGAGCAGGTACACAATTGTCTGTATGCATTTCTATCCGTCCAACTACTTAAATTATGTGTATCCGTACTCTGAGCGGCCAGGCGGAAATGTGTGTAGCTTAAGGTTGGACTAACTGGAAGTTGAAATTGATATGGGTTGATCAAAAGTAGCTATTTATTTTTTATTATAGAACTATCTGCTCTTTAGATGGAAGAGAATTACTTTATGTATTTGAATGAATAATGTTCAATCAGCCACCTATTGATTATAATCCGTCACCATGAGTACAGATATTAACATGTTTACTCAGATGATACCTGTAAAATACATTATCTGTACCAGTTACTCATTTTAGCAGAGTACTCATTAAACCCTAGTATTAACATTGTCCCGCTGTCATCACACCAGTGAAGACTACTTTGCATGACAGTTGTTATCTTAAAATCAAACTGATTAAAGACAGATTCAAAATTAGAGTAGTCAAAATTGAATGAGCAGAACCTGAGACATCCTGACTTTTAGTGTCTAGTATGGGTCATATTCTAAAATCCTGGATTGTGCATTTCCCAACTGGGTAGTGATCGTCTTTAGATCCTCCTAACTCACGCTGATGACATTACTTTGACAACATCAGGGTTATTTGCTCAGGCTTTAGAATGTTCCTTTCAGAGCCATAAAGATATGTTTTTAACTGTTTCAATAGGTTGAGTAGTGGGGCTGGGTTACAAAAAAAATCGATCTTCATTTGAATGATCTGACATTGATTCTTAAACCCCCAAGATCAATCTTTCAATATGCCTTTTCCTGATGTTAATACTTAGCAAGCACACAATGTGGGTAGATGTTCCAAGTTAATCTGTGAATGCTATCTGCTACACTGGTGGATAGAGGTTTTTACCAAACAGTCATGTAATTTGAAAACTATGCTAGGAGTATCTACTGTGTTTTGATTTTATGTATGGACGCACTTGCTCTGCCGTCCTCTACATTCCATGTCGAAATTTCACTCGCAGCACGGGGACAAGGACTGCATGTGGACTGAGCCATTCAAGTGCACCTAGTAAACTCAGAAATGGCCACGAAGGATGTTTAAAAGAGGAGAATTTAAATGTTTCTTTCTTATTTTCATTTATTTATTTTTAATAATCAGAAACTAAAATCATGACAATATTCCACTTATTCTCCCTACACAAGTTTTAACCACAAATCTCCAAAACTGTTCAATTCTTTATTTAAACATTCATATTTTTCATAAAGCATCAAATAAAAAAAAAAACTTTGCAGAGAAGGATGTGACAAAACATACCACCACCAAGAGTAAACAAAAAAATCACAGGATGTCAAGAAATTAAATATTTTTTTTACTAAACAGAGTACAATCGTGCACCTTCTGAATTCATGTTTTGGTCTTTAACCAAACTAAGACGAGCTTATTTGCCTCATTGTCATCATAAAATGCTCTTCATTCAAACTTGACATAAAATAAAACTCAACAAACCAGTCTTGTAACATTTCTTGGGTTTCTGTTTTCTCCTTCATCAATAATAGATCATGATTTGATTGATAATGAATGAAGAATAATGATAATCACATAATAAATCTAATTGAATAAGGCCTTCTTGAATTGGAATCAAATCAACTTGGGCAATCAGTGGTGATACCCAGCACTGAGTAGTTCTCCTAAAATTAGACTTAAACTTTGTTATCCCAAGGGGTAATTTTCACAGCATCACATCCATCAGATGGACAGTATATAACAGCACACAGTAAGAACAAACAATAACAAACAGCAATTACAAGGCACACTCTGGCCTCTTCTGCTAGGCCTATTGCGTAGGGCAGGTATAGCTACAGGGGTCAGGCTTTTTCTCAAAGTGAGCCATTCTGCACTGCTGTGTTCCATACCGCTCCCCTGAGGGCAGTGGGGTGAGGTGGATGTTTAGTGGATATATGTTGTCGTTTCCTACTGAGGTTGCATGCAATATGTGTAATGGCCATGTTGTTTAAGATTCAAGATGTTTATTGTCACTCCGGTTGTACACTTGTGTGAACATTTTTTGCTTCAAGACTATAGAAATCATAAATAGTAGTTAGTAATAAATTGTATATATCACAATAAAAATAAACAAATGTATTTTTTTATATCATTATTAATGATGATGAAAATATTAAAGATGATGATAATTCATAGATAAATAAATCAAAAGAAAAGAAATGCAAAGTCAGAGTATGCAGAATAAATATATGGACAGCAAGGATAAAGGTGCATGTGTATATACTACTACTACTACTACTAGTTTACTTTGAGTAAACTGACAGGTTACACGAGACACAAATGTAATCACAGAATGTAAAAGCAACCAGGGTATATTGTTGCTGTGCAAATATGAGTATAAAATAAATCAAAATAAGTGTAAAATACGGCAATAAACGTGATCAAGTGTGCTGATTTGATTGATTTGATTGGTTAAAAAATAAGGAGGCAGAGGATCCAGGTCAGGATGAACTCTTGTTGTTGTTGGTGGTTGGAGGCGGATCCAGGATCAGCGCTGTTATCGCCACTCCAGGTTGGCTTGGCGCCCCGCCGCTCACAGGATCTGACCTGAGATCAGCAGTGCTCTGTCCAAACCTTCAGAATGTGTATTTTATTTTATTTGTATTCCTCTGTGTGTCTCCGACTGTGCTGACGGGCTGCTGGAGATCATGTTATGCAATGGTGGCAGTAGGGCACATGGTGTACATTTATTGATCAGATATTGCACTGATAGTTGGATTGTGTTATTTGTTGAGGATTCTTGGCTGTTGTATCAAATAAAAAAGTGAGTGAGTGAGTGAGGTTCTTGATGATGTTCAGCTGTGAACGGTTGGGCGCAGGGAGACCAATTATGATCAAATTGAGTAAACTGACGTTTATGTGTTAAATTGTCTCCGTTTGCTCCAGACATGGAAGAATCAGACTGTAGCAGAGCAGGAGAAACGTTCTCCAAAGGAGCGACCTATCCTACTCTCCAAAGACATCGAGTCCAGGCTGTCGCTGCTGGATCGAGAGGTCAACTACCTGCTCAATAAAGCCAAGTTTGCCAAGCCAAAGGTGAAAGCCAAAGCCAAGAATAGCACCAGCTCTGATAAAAGCAGCAAGGCTAACGGCACAGCTGAGGAGAAAGTAATTCCTCCCACAAAGGAGAGCAAGGACACAAACAGTGGTGTGTAACTGCAAAACTCACTGTTATTGTTTCCATTCAATATGGATAATTAGAATTGTAAGGCTTAAATAAACTTGTCATCTGTATTTCGATTTAAACACAGAAAGCCCAGAGGAAGTGCAGCCGGGTGAAGCCCCACCCACTGACAAGAGCACGGTACACACAGAGAGCTCTGACAGCCAATCACAGTCCACAGAAGAAACAACAACTGCAGGTCTGTCTGACATACCTGTTGTTGATGATGCCGGAGAACTTTAGGCGATGGACAAAATAATTGGAACACATTAAATGCAACACTAATCTACATGCTCAGAAATCTCAACTGAACTGAATTAACTTCTCGCTCACACACAGTGTCTCAACAGAAATTTAACATTATATTACTGCTAGACCACTGTAGTGGATCATATTTACTATTTCAGTCATTCTGTTACTGTCCAGTAGCAATGTTAAGTCCAGTCGAGATACCAGTATGTGTGAATTATAGCCTTGTGTACAGCTACAGTATAAGCTCAATCATCCTCTAGGGTGCCATTTTTGTCGCATGATGGGTTACAACTTCATCTTCTACATTTAGCATTAAAAGCTATATACCTTTTACTGAGTCCTGGACCAACCTGAGGAGGTTTTTAATTATCTGCAAACTACTATAAATGATAAATGGTAATTTGCACATTTAAAAAAGTAAATTAAAATTCAATTGAAATTAAAATTGTAATTTTAAAACTGATATATTTTATTATGATTGGCTGTGCAAACCGCTTTCAAAGCCATTGTAAAATATTCACCTGTGACCACGTTACATCATTATTACTGCACCAAACATATAGTTCCACATATAGATTTTGTAGTTGCATGCAATTTACTTGAGAATTTACTTGGGCGAAGCGTGTATGAGTGTAGCGTAGAGATGGACAGATGAGAAAGGAGAGAGGAGACAGTGAAATTAATGACAAAGAAATGTAAAAAAAAACAGGAGCTGTAAAGGTTGAGAACAATGTCCATGTGGTCAGTTTGCTGTTTTCAGAGTTATTGTTTTAGAGTCAAAATCCAGATCCAAAAACCTTTCTCGGCACAACAAGTTGTATTCCACTCTGAAAACAGGAAAGGTAAAAATAAAAAAAAAACTTTGCAGAGAAGTATGTGACAAAACACACCACCACCAAGAGCAAACAAAATAAATCGCAAGATGTCAAGAAATTATTATTTTTTTTTTTTTACTAAACAGAGGAGTACAATCGTACACCTTCTGAATTCATGTTTTGGTCTTTAACCGAACTAAGACGAGCTTATTTGCCTCATTGTCATCATAAAACACTCTTCGTTCAAACTTGACAAACAAAATAAAACTCAACAAACCAGTCTTGATTTGTCTTTACACACACTACTCTACACATCTCCTCTGGTTTGGTTTAAATTAATCCTCAATTCTCAGAGTAAGATATAAAAATATTCCAGCTCGACGTGCTGTTTTCGCCTGATGCTGAAGTCCGACTCTCTCCTTTCCCCGCCTGCCATGTCTTCTCATCCTTGGAGTCATAGTCCTGTTTGGAGCTGCTGTAATTCACCTCTATACGGTGTCCTGTCTTCACACTGACCATCAGTCTCTGAGGCTGTGTTCAGGCCCAGTCTAGTGTCCAGCTGTGTTAATTGGGAGGCTGCTGAGCCCCTTTTCTTGCATTGACTCTCCCCACCGTTCGAGGTTGTGGTCCAGGCCTTACAAGATAATGGGGCCACTTAGCTGGAAAGCATGTTGAAGATTAGGGTGATTATTAAAAAGGTGTAATTCGTAGCTCCAAAACTAAAGCTAACTTAAGCTAACTTGCTATCGGCAAGTTTGCTTAATTTTGGTGCTAGTTTTGGAGCTACGAATTACACCTTTTTAATAATCACCCTAATCTTCAACATGCTTTCCACTGCACCTGTATGTTGTTCCTGCGTTTGTTTGTTGCTTTGAAACCTTTCTGCTTAATTTCACGGAAAAAATATATTGCTTGGCAGAAGATTGATTATTTGTTTTAAATAAATTATTGCATTTTTGTTGCTGTTTATGAATCTTTTCCATGTGTAGGCTGTAACCATTCTAAAATCACTATAACAGCCATGGGGGTGTATTGCTTTTATAGAACATCCATGGGGCTGATTTTTAAATTGAAAATGTATGAAAATTAGCCTTCAACTTCGATAATCAAAAGTAGTATGCATGATATGGTTAAACCTGCCCCTAACTCTAATTCTTATACATTACTTTTAATACATGCTGTTTGCAGTGTTGGGTAACGTTATGTTAAAAGTAATTGCGTTACAAGATGTGTGTCATACTTGACACAGTTTTCAGCTAGCAAGGCATAGTAGTCAAACAACGGCATAATTTTATTGAAGCTTGACTTTTATTTTATTTAGATACATGGTTTGTTTTTACTGGGTGAAATCTGTAATAGTAGGAGAAGGCAGCAGTCTCCTACTTTGTTGGTGCTGAAACTGATGATAAACACAAAGTTGAACGTCAGTTTTCTCTCACTGACATTTCAAATGTGAAATGTAACTGCCCAGGCTTTAATACAGAAAATACAAATAATCAGATTTCAAGAATGATTCTATTACCTTGTTAAAATGGCTACAAAAGTGTTTTTCAAAGTACCATCAGACATACTCATACACATACTCATGATGTGAGTACGTCAGCAGAGTGGGTGAGATGACATACCGGGTCTAATTTTTCCCCTGTCCTTCCAGCCAAGGCTTTTTCAAATGTCACAGCCATTCATTCTTTGAGTTGAGTGATTTTTGAGTTTCTCATTAAACTGATTTAATGAGAAACTCAAAAATCTGTTGAACTGAAATATGTTGAACATGGGCTTAAGTTACTCAGCAATTGTAGCTATAGACTGGAGAGGACACATGCTCGCTATGAACTTGAAGTAATCCCACATACACAAAGTATTAATTTTTTCCCTCTCTATCTTTATTTCCAGAGCCAAAAGACAAGGCCCAACCAGAAAACCACATAGGGGATGAATTATAACAGCTGGAACTGGGAAAAATCACTATTTATTGACAGTGTATACATGTTCAAGTTCCTTCTCACCCTGTTTTTTTTCTCTCTTTTTGTACCTGTTCATTGAACTGCTGGAAGCAAATTGGATAACAATTCAAGACCACTCATTTTGCCCCTTTTCTTCATCTGTGCTATTTATCACTTCTGACTGTCATGGATTCTATGAGCAACATAAACTATTGTTGCCAGTAAGCGAACCAGTTCAAGAAAATATAAGCCCCTGACTGCATGGTGCTGTAACACATAGACACAATGCAAGCAAAAATGGAAAAAGGATGAATGCTGTTTTACTCTGGTTTGTCATTCATGAAAATGTAATTTCCTGCTTTGTCCTCTGCACTGTATCCTCAGTCATGGTGTGTTGTTGTAAAGTCACTGTTTGTCTAACACTTGCAGTTTTACTGACTTTCCATGGCCACTAAGTAAGTGCACTATCTAATGGCGTTAGCCTCAGCCGATGGTAGGGCTGGGCAATATGGCCTTAAAATAATAGTGATATTTTGATGATATATCACAGTACACAATATCTATCTTAACATTTTGAAATATTTTTCAAAAGCACTTCATAAATGCTAGGACTGGGCAACAAATTAAAACATCACACTATTTTGAACTAAATACCTCTATATTGCAACAATTTTGTAAGCATGAGTATTATTACTGTAACAGAATATGTACACAGAGTTTTTTTTTTATTAAAACTCAGTAATGTGAATAAATTGGTTAAAACAAGTATCAGAACAAGTAGACTAGTCTTGTTAGTACGGAAAATCACATCACTTTACTGTAAAGCAGCTTTAGAAACCAGGAAATTACGACACACATGCCATATAACAATATATAAAATCTAACACCATATGTAGTCGCAATAATATATTATGAATAATATTGATATATTGCCCAGCCCTTGCAGAAGGTATGGTTAGGCGTACAGTCCTTTGGAGGACCCTCCATGGATAGAAAAGACATTATGCGCCTCTTGAAGTTGTTTTTTGATAAAAAATTATTATTGGCTTTATAGCAGCTTGAGTACCTCTCCTGACAGCTCAAAAAAGAAATATTTGAGATATCCTCTTGAAATTCATGCTGGTGATTGAGTGTTCAGGTATGTGCAGTCTGAGAACTAGTTATAAAACTGAGCTGTCAAATAGTCTCCACGTATCTGCTTCCCTTCGTCCTTCTGATACAGCTGGATGATCTAAAATTACCCATTAAAGATTTTTGTCTACTGACTGATGTTTTAGAGAAAGTGGTCAGACTCCATCTTTTCGTGTCGTAAGCTGCATCATAGAAGAGGCGGTGTATTAGTGATGTCACTGCTCTTTACCTCAACATACCTGTGATGCTTGCTCAGATGTTGGCTCAATTTTTCTGCTTGAATGGGGATTGGGGGGGCAGCTGCATGCTTCTGTGTTTGCATCACTGCACTCTGGATTATTTGGTGGGGGGAACTGAAGACAAAAGTCAGGAATGGGAGATGAAAATGTGTTTTTAAACTGTTTAATAAAAAATGTTCTTTTTGTTTTTAATTTATATATTTTGTTTATGTAACAACATGGTTAATTGATTTTACTTTGGTGTTTGTGCTTTGAAGTACACAGTACACAACCCAGGATCAAGCATTTGTGCCTAGAATAACTGTTCTTGCCTGAGAAGGTGCTCTTCACTCGCCAGAAAAGAATGTTGGCAGTTAATATTTCTGCAAACCACTGGTCTGTGGCTTAAACATTTCTGCAAAACGTGTCATATCACAATTACACTGAATGTTTATGACCTGACTTTTATATCAGGAGGTTGAGGGGATGGTGGTGAGGGTTTGGCGACAAGGTTGCCAAGCCACAGACCACAGTTTGACACTATATTTCTACACAGTGTTGCACAACTGAAAATTCTTATACTTCAGGATAATGTCTAGCTGTGTTTGTGGCGACAAAACAGGTATTTTGAGTCTTAACCTTGACCAAGTGTTTTTTGTGCCAAAACATAACCAGACCATAAGCACAACATAAAACGTAAAACTTACAACTTAAAGTTTCAAAATATCCATGGTTTACAGAAACATGCATTGCCAACATTCATGCAATCAAATTGTCTGTAGATATATAGTACCCAGCCCCTGGCATGGCTTTAAACAGGGCCATCAGAGAGGTGAATTGTTGGCATTAAGCTAGTACTGCTCAGCTTTATATTTGTACTTTGTTTATTGAGGTTTTCCCTGTGGTTCCCTAGGAATTACATTTTTAAAGTAAATGCATTGTATTTTACACACACTTAAACCAGATATGTTAGATGATAAAGAAACGATGACCTCCTGATGTTTGTGTTGCTAGGGCTGTGACCGTTTCATGTTTTATTGAACAGTATGTGTCATCCTATCTACCGTACTGTTAACACCTCAGGTGAAGAGACTTGCTCTCATATGACTTCCTGACCTATTCTAATTCTAACTCTAACAAACCCTCACACCGTAGGTGAAGGGGAATCTCCCCTCCTTTCACATCCTGATATGTTATCTACTACACATTGTGTTAATAGGGAGGAATGTGGGAATTACATAGTTTTTAATTCAGAAATCAAAGTGTCAACACAACATTTTTGGGAATTACATTCAAAATTCCAATAAAACAAAACCATTAACAACAACAAAAAATCCAAAAATTAATTTGACCTCAAAAATATTAATCTTTGTTACAGTAAAAAGAAAAGTATAACAACCCACACTAAGACTAATCATACTAAAATAACAAAGCTATACCAGCTCATGCGCCATCTCATGTTTTAACAGAGTTAATCTGTGGGACTTATTTTTTGCATTTAATACTGGAAACCCTTTACCGTTTCATTCGCTAAAGCAGACACTGAATACGTTATCTATGTGGTCACCCAGGAATGTCTCACGATACCATGGCAATATACCAATACCCCATTTTTTTAACCTAAAAACATACTCCAGTAGCCCCATTCACCCTGCCGTTTGCATGCGGGGATCCTGCGCCAATTCGCCGCTGCCTCCTCCTCTGTGTGAAAGTTTCAGATGCGGCGAGGGGTGAAATTTCGCTCCGGCGCTGATCCGCCTCTGGAGGTAGTATCAGGGCCATATTATTGGCAAACCGAACCAGTGTGAATGAATAAGTCGGAGGGACAGAGCAGGGGCGTGTTGATCGGACAGTCTGATAACTGCACAAGTCCTTCAAAGCCAGATTATCCAATGGGCTTGATGGGCACAGGCCCAGGGGCCCACGTGCACCTGGGGCTCAACCAGACTTAGGGAAAACTATACAAATGTGTTTCTCTTCTACTCATTGATATTGACACCATGTATAACCAATAAAAAACACCCTAGTTTTTTTAACTAAAGACAATGATTTAATTGGTCAAGTGCAGGTGTGGAAACCATGGGAACAGCCAGCTCCTGTTTTGTCATTGAAGCAACAGAAGGCCATATCCGTACGTTTTTATGCTTTATAAGTTTGGTGAGGATTGGTTGTGTATTACAATCGTTTTTATGTTGTACATTGTAATAATTCATCCATGTATGTATAAGAGGCAGATTTGCTCAGCTGTTAGGTTGTTAACCATGTAGCTTAGATATTGTTCTGATTCATGTTGTTAGATTCATTTTGAAGTGTTCTACTACACTTTTTCTCTGTTTGTGCATGTTGATCAATATTGTCTGTACTTACCTCAGTCATTGTGATTATGATTCTGTTTGTATGGCTGCATTTTAAAAACCTGCATTTGTGGATATTTTGTATTGCAGTTTCACAGTCGAGATATGTTCCTCAGTAAAGGTCAGAGACAACGCCACCTGTCTGGTCTGTGAGTCTTTTCTGGGCATACTCGATTGTTTGGGATAGCTGTATAAACTACTTCCGCACGAAGAGGGAGGCCAGCATAGTTGCGATCAGAGCTACAGCTTCTTTTGGAGCCTAGATTCTGTCAGTCAGTACCAAAATACATAAAAAATTAGGACAAAAGGTTCTCAACATTTGTTGCAACAGAATATCAACTATTGACTAGGACATTTTACAATGGAGATACATTCCTACAGCACCAAACCCAGCAGATGATGCCTCAAGGGGACTGAAAATGTAATATTTGGTTAAAAAGAGATGGATGGAAACTCAGAAGTTTCCTCCACATTGAGAGGAGCCAGCTGAGGTGGCTCGGGCATCTGTATCGGATGCCCCCTGGACGCCTCCCTTGGGAGGTGTGCCTGGGATGCCCCACCGGGAGGAGGAGACCCCGAGGAAGACCCAGGACACGCTGGAGTGACTAGGATCCCAAGGCGTTCCCAGGCCAGCTGGGTTGTCACCCAGCTGGCCTGGGAACGCCTTGGGATCCTCCCGGAGGAGCTGGAGGAAGTGTCCGGGGAGAGGGAAGTCTGGGTATCCCTGCTCAGACAGCTGCCCCCGCAAAGTGAAGCGGAAGAAAATGGATGGATGGATGGAAGAAAGCAGCTAAATACTGCAAATAGTGTCAATGGTTGTCAACTCAATTTTGAATTTCAGAAATTTTAACTGGCCTGATTGCACATGGGAAGAAACTGTTCTTATGGTAAGAGGTTTTGGGTCTGGGAGGCACCAAAAATAATTTCAAGAATGTCCAGCTCAAGATTACGGTTTATCGTTTATAGAAAACATGCACTATATGGCCAGAAGTATAAACACATGAATATCACATCCATACGTGATCATCACTGAGTTTGTGCAGCCAATGCAAGATCTTTAAACTTCAGTCTTTCGTGATTACATCAACAAACATGTACTAAATTAATTTGTTGTGCTACAGTTTTTAATTATGTTTTTTGCTAACTGGTTTTAAACAGGTGTGTATTTGTGTTGGAAACCAGTAAATAACCAGAGAAGGTCTTCAGTGCAAAAGTTGATCTGGCTGCCTTTTAGAAATGGCTTTATGATATATGACTTGTAGATGCTCAAAAAAAAAATAATGAATCAAAAATTTCATTTGGTGGTGCACTATGATTCAGGTCGTTATTCATTTTCCTACAACATCATGAGTTTGAATAAATAAATAATGAATATATGGACCTGTGCATTTTTTATTTTTATGCAGCTGTTTGGCTCTTCTACGTTATAATCTTTTACTCAGTCATGCTTCAACAGACAAACAGGTATATTTAGAAACTTTATTAGAGACACATTCACAGGAAGAGCAACTTTCTCGTTTCCTGTTTCCATCTTCCATTAACATCCAGCGCCGTTCAAACAGCGACTGAGTGTTGGCATGTGTCAAACAAGACTCCAAAGATGAATCGGATGTGTTTTGTAATAAAAAAAACAAAACAAAGAGGCATTAACGAGGGGCGGCTGTAGCTCAGTGGGTAGAGCCGTTCGACCAGTGATCGGAATGTCACTGGTTCGATTCCAGGCTCCCCTGGGCGGGACTGAGCTACATGCCGAAGTATCCTTGAGCAAGATACTGAACCCCAAAACTGCTCCTGATGTGCAGACGAGTCACTGGGATAGGCTCCAGTAATCCCCCTGAAAAAGGGGGACAATAACATCACCGCGACCCCGAGAGGGATAAAGCGGGCAAGAAAACGGAACGGAGCATTAACGAGGACAGCTACGTCTTCTCTTCCTGTTTTTATCTGCTGTAGCTATGAAAACTACAGATACATTCAACTGAAGGGTGACGGTCAACATAGTCCGGTGTATCCAAAACACTAGCGAGGATGTGACAAGCCCACAGGAGAAGGTGCCAGGCTCTGGACCAGTTTTCGTAGTGGACAAACTGTGTAATTACAACGTCATGTGAGGCAATGCGGTCCATATACTTCTTGTGAAAGAATGGGGCTGTAAAACAGTGGATACATTTTCTGAGAACCCCCCCTCGCAAAATGACTCGTTTCACTGTCACAAATGGAACTATTCAGTCAAATAACATTTGGAAATTCTAGAAGAACCGCATGATTGAATTATTTTATCCTTATCCTTAGTCTCTATTGCACAATGCAGAAACTATGTGGAAAAGCCCCGACCAGAAGTGGAACGTTTTTGGCTTCATGCACCACTGAGCACCTTTCATAGGACGAGAGCTGTGTCCAGTAGTAATAGGTCCATGTGTGAGGCTAAAATCAAGTTAAATAAGGTAAAGTTCACACTGCTTGAAATGCTACTTCCACTCTAAAAAGGAAGGAAGGATTCATTTCAGCAGTTCAAAAACAAATGATCAAAAATGATGCAGAGATGTCACCACACATTTTTTTCTTTTTCAACAAATGTATTCTTGCCTTATACATAAAGTTTCTAACTCAAAAGTATGTATTGTTAATGTGTGTTTGCTGTTTTTTGTTTTGAACTGGGGTGTCAGTTCGAGTTTGTCTTTGCTATGTTCTTATAATTTGGCATCCAATACATTAATTATTTGAAATTTGGTTTATAAAGAAAATTAATGACATTATTCCTGAGTATGTCATATGAATTTTTATGTAAAGTCCATTGCCACTGTTCAGGTGAGTTAACTTTCAGGTCTACTTGAAGTACAGTAAAGGGTGAATTTCACATATTGAAAAGTTATACCTAAATAGCTCAAGTACAACAATTTGTATGAAAAAAAC
>OMLP01010410.1:8176-25476 GCA_900302685.1 Spondyliosoma cantharus | reverse complement strand
CACACACACACACACACACACACACACACACACACATATTCAGCATTTAACATACTCAGTACACTCGAAACGTGTTCCAAAGTGTCTTTTTTATTCAAGAAAACAGTATGCTATTTGAAGTCATATCACTTATACAAAAAATACCTTTTTTGGTCATCCAGAATGAGAAAAAGTTGTATCAGTTTCTCCTACCCAAGAAAAGACAATCACACTCTGCCTCACACTCCAGCAAGACAGAGAGTTGAATTCAGTGTTGGAGACTGAGAGGGTGAGCAGGTGGTCTGAGAGGTCAGGGCAGGGACCAGCCACTGACCCCCTCCATACTACTGTGAAAGGATAAGGGTTAATTAACAGCAGATTTTAATCGCCTCTGATGAATGATTCATACCTTCCTGGTCTATAGTCAGTATTTAAAACACACAGACAGAGCCCGAGCAGGCATGAATTATTCAGATCCTATGGTGCCCAGCACCACATTTCACTCACACTGAGCAAAGACAGAGCTGAATTTTGGCCTGTGAGCATCTAGCTAGTCTGTTGATAGAGAGCAAACAATTAATGTTTTGCAATGCTGTGATACATTTCAAAATCTGACAAACATGGAGGGAGAGGTTAAAGAGATAATGACTATTGCAATTTCCTGAAATGAGGCCATTGTGACACACGGTCATTATTAGGCAAAAAAAGCAAAACAGAGGAAGACAAAGAGAGACATGAGAGGCAAAGAGAAATGTTGGAAGACTGCCTCCGAAAAAGATAGATGAACGGAAAAAGAGAGCGGGAGTAAGTTTGGCCTGGTGAGATTTACTGTGGTGGCTGTGAATGCAGCAAATAATAAGTCACCAGCTAAGCAGCTCCGATATATTCTTAAAATCCATGGCTGTCTTGTCACTGCTTTTTCAAGACATCATTCAACGCCTTGTCCACTCCGTAGATAAACTTTGTTTCGGGCCACAGAAAGATAAATGTCTTCAGAGAAAATATGGGCTTTGTTCAAAGGCATGGGAAGGTGCAACAGTGACCAAGAAGTCAGGGGGTGGGGAATTAAAGAACAAGTCTAGGTAGAAACATGGCTGTACTGTGTGTGGTCAATGTACTTTTGGGGGACATAATTGTGGACTGTCTGCACCCATTCATTCTGAAAGAACAGCAGCCAAACACTCAGTAAATCTGTTAGGATGAGGGGAAACAAAAAGCGAGCTTTATTTTAACAAGCTGAAAAAAGTACAAAAAAAACAGGAGGGTTAGAAAAAAACCAAAATGAGTCGTGAGGACAAAGTGCAAAGAAAAATCAAAACGAGAAGTGAGAACCCAAAACCAAAAACATACCAAAAGGGAGACACCAGGAATGACAGACCAAGACGGGAAAACCAGGAACACAGAGGACATTGCAAAACGGACTGACAAAGACTATGTACAGACACACTAATGACAAGACGAGGAACAGGTGAGGAGAGTGAGGAGGGAAGATAACGGGTGAGGTAACGAAGGGAAAAACAGAGGGAAAAACACAGAGGAGACACTGAAAAGCCAGAAGAGACACAAAAGGGCATGGATTCAAAATAAAACAGAAAACCATGCAGGTTTTGAGAGGGTGTGGGTCAATGTACGGGCAGGCACGCAATGATGCAGGAGTTGATAGAAACCAAAAACGGAGCCAAAAGAGAATAAATTCTGGACTTGAAATGGCCAGAAACTGAGCTTAATTAATAGTTAATAGTTAATTATAAGTTAATGATAACGTTGCTTTACATCTGCTGGAGGTGGAGCTTAGCAGTTTAAAAGTTGGGCACGTCAACTTAAAAGTTGTTTATAAGTCAATGTTGTGCTCAAAACTTGTTTCTGATGCCCCTAAGTGGCCACAAAATCAATTTTAGCCAGTTCATTTGAACACATAATATGTAATTCATGTCATTCAGGGTCTAATATGTGGCGAGAGAGCCAGGCCTTCTGGAGGAATAAACACATGGACTCATATTAGATTCTGCTCTGATCCGGAGCCGTTTACAGATCGGAGGAGAGCTCAGAGATGACTTTTTAACTTAAAAAGCGAATTTATCTTCACTCCCATTTATCAATGACTGCAACAGTGATCTGCTGAGGTGACCTCAGTTGATGGTGACGTTGACTGCAGACTGGAGCAGGAGGGGAAGTGTACCGTACTTCATGATTGATAAGTTACAAAGAGGACACAGACACACACTCACTGGCTTTTGTTTCTTCAAAGATCATTTTTGGGGCTTTTAGCCCAACAACGAAGGGCTACAGGTTTGAATTGAACCTGGGCTGTTGCTGAGGTCTCAGCCTTTTTTCATGTTGGGGCTCATGTTCTACCAGGCTTGCAGGTGATGCACAGTAAAATAATAAAATGTAATAAATGGTTGTTTGGTGGAATAATAACTAACATGAGTGGGCCAATCCGAAACTCTATGAGTGACATACAGTGAAAATTTGACCTCAACATTAAGCAATTACCATGTTGATGAAAATCTATCTGACGTGTCTCAGGAACAAAATGTTAATGGATGACGTAATGTTTTAGTTTCATGAACATACATTTAATACACCTTACTGTGAGTAAAATTGTGGATTTCTGGTTGTTGTTGTAAACATTGTGATAATATAAGTACACAGCTCAACAAGATACACAACTGAGGTCTGTTTGTTTTTAGTTACATATTCTATATTTGAGCAATTCAGAGGCAAACAGCAATTAAAACCCTATTTAGTGAGAAAATTACCTGAGGAATATACTTTACTCCTGTTATTAAAAAAGAATGATACAAAAAACCCTCTTACATCTCATTTTTCTTTTTTCATTCTCCTCCCTAAATAAAACAATTTCTTTCATAATGACAGATAGTGGTTCAAAACACACCAGACAAGAATGTGGCAAAATGGAAGAAATCTAATGCTGACTCACTACTACAAGTATATGCTCTGGATAATGAGAGGGCAGAAGTATAAGCCGGTTACTAATCAGGTTATGGGCTGGGGCAGAAAACTCAAGGAAAGTGATTAGTGGGTAAATGAGGGATGACAGAGTCGGGGAAATTCTGCAGAGCACACTAAAATAGTAAAAGAGACATATTCTGATGTTGAGGAGGGAAGAGAGCGATAAAACAGGAGCAATGACACGTTTTTCTTTGACACTGTACATCGGATTTTAGAGTTACAGTTGGAAGAGAAGCTGATTTCTTGTCCAGACATGGCATGATGACATGTACTTATTGCCCACTGGCCTGCTGTGGTTAATCTCTTGTTCTCCTTTGCCTTTGCATTGAGAGTGGTGAGGTAGCTTTCCTTTCTCTTAGACCCAATGGGCATTCAACGATGAAGAATTGACATATGCTTATCGAGCTTTTTAAATATGGGTATCATTCAGATTAAACATTATCTACAATAAAAAGCACCATTAAACAGTTACAATGTCTGATGAATCATTGCTGTGGTCAGCTAATCACTGAAAAGATCAATAACCAGTCATGAACTCACAGGAGCCATTAATCCCTAAAGTTCCAACACGAGGAAGCCCAATTAAACTGAGAGTGAAAAGAAAGATGCTTCTTTTTCAAGAAACTCTGAATAACTAGCTCCAGCTATGATCATCTCCTGCACAACTGTGGCAAAAGTTTTTGGTTTAGCAACCCACTCAAGCACAGGATAAATGAAATGTCGTCAACCACAAGATAAAAAACAAATGAGGCCACTACACGTGCGGTTTGTGGAGAGAGCAAGAGGAGGAGAGTGAGTGCTGGAGGTAAAGCTTGAAAAGAGAGAGAGAACGGTGGAGACTGTGTGGGAGGAAAATAGAAATAGTGCAGGGAGGAGATTTGTTACTGTAATTGTGTCGGGAGCACTTGTTTACCCTGCAGAAAAGACAGGTCGAGGCTTCAGGTTAAGGACACAGATGGATAGATCAGTGTGAGAGAAACATATTATGAGATGGATGGCTTTTCACAGTAAGATTGCACACTTAGGGCAAATGGAGGAAGATGGATGTCTGGTTTGCCTCAGTATATAATGTGGATTCTTATCTTATCATAATGTGGATTCGTTATCAAAAGAACATACCCACCATGTACCCGAGTGTGTTTGCATGTTGACATTACGTCTGTAATTTGGTTGAGAACTTAGTCACAAGCTGACCTTTCAATATGTCTACATCTGAAAGAATACTTCGCACAACAATTTCATAAGCCAGGTGCGTATGAGAGAGACGAGTAGACCAAAAGCTGCAACCACACCCCTGCATACTGTCTAACTAGTATTCAGCAAAAAATACATTTACTTGCAATGTTTCTGTACAAGACATTCATCAGATACTAGGCTGAAAGTCTGAAAGCTGAAGTACTGAAACTGAAAATAAAGTGCCTTGAAACTATCTTCGAAACTTCGGTATCACCTGCCTTTCTCTAGGGCATTGGTATTGGTGAATGTGTCGGCTGAAGTTGGTGGAGTGTAAATGTCCTCAAGCAGCAGGTCCGAACCACTGTTGTTACTCTAAACTCTGATATAGTGACATCATGGCTCCCATTTGGTGGATGTTACAGTCTTGTTACTTGCAATCCAAAAAGATATCGATTACAGCTAATGATAATCCCCTTGACCATGGCTTACTATAAAAAAACGTTGAATTATATCTTTTTGTGAAGGAGAGTGAGGAAAGACCAGTACAGTACAATAAGTGCTTTGGGGTCTGAAAAGTGAAGTCAATGGAAACGTGACATTAGCCTGCATTCTTTTCTAATGGCCAGCAATGGTTGCAAAAAAAAGGCCAATAGAATGTAAGGTGTTGATGAAGGTTCTCAGTCATCCAGGTCATGGTAATTCCAAGTGATGTATTGTAGGCAATTGGAATTGTTTCATTATGGCTACTTGTGGGTTGTTGACAGAGCTGACCTTCGAGTGGGTTGCTAGTGTTGAGTGAACTAGGTCTGAATGGTTGTTAAGCTGTCTGGGGAGGGAACCCAGTACTGCAGTTGTAGGTGAGTGATAGGTAGTGTCATAGGCCAACTCCTCAGTTCAAAGATGGTTGTTCCAGTTTGACATAGATGAATAATACATACATAATTTTATGTAAGAAATGAGAAAATTACCTTACTTCTAATTTGATTTATTACCTCAGTAAACAGTTTCCTTATGAATTTAGGGTCTCAATCGTAGTTTCAAGTCTACTTTAACACAGCATTTAGTTATAATGGTCCATTGACAGTAAAATAGACCATAAAGCAGGGTATGCTTCAGGGTGTGGCAACCTTGTGATTGACAAGTTGCTAAAATGGTGTGTTCTCAATTGTGTGCTGACAAAACCAGATGCGTCAACACATGATCTCTTTTATGCCTGAACCTAACCAGACCATAAGGCATTGTCACAACATAAAATTGAAAACTGGACGTAATGAAATGCAAAGTGCTGTATATGTATTTATGTTTCCTATTCTGTTATCAGGAGCATGCCCACCTGTGTCTTTTTCCAAGTGTTGAAAATGCTGAGGCGGGATAACATAATAATAATAATGACATAATGAGGTAAATCGGATTAGGAATACATCAAATAGTTTTACTGTAGAATTGTGTGTGTGTGTGTATGTGTGTGTGTGCGTATTAGAGAGCATTGTCCAGTATATCAGACAGCCCCTGTCATGTTCATGTCGCAGCAGCAGGGTATAGGAGGTGTTCTTGTCTCTGAGTGATGCGATGGCATGAACAGCATGGTTTAAGAGCTAAAAGAAGGTCATCGATGTCTCGCTTCACTATCTCTCCCTCCTTTTCTCTCCTCTCTCTGTTGCCCCTGTCATCCCTACTGGATGATCCCTCGCTCTCTCTTCCACCCCGGCTGTCTTTCTGTCCTTCGTCACGGGTTGCTGTGTTCCATTTCTTTTTTCTTTTTTCCCCCCCTGCATCCTGCTCCGTGTTGAACTCCACTCCTCCAGACTGATTTTATTTGTGCTAAATTCACGGTCCATGGAAAGAAGTATTTGTAAACTGGGAAAGTGAGAACTGTTACACATCTGCCATACAGAGAAAGACAAGTGTCCCACACCAGCTCAGGTCTGTCACTCAGTCCACGGGAATAAGACATGCTCGGAGACATCCTGCAGAGTTGCCAGATCCATCTCCTGTCATCATTTAAAGAGGCCATGACCTCCGAGTCGTGAGAGGACCACCGCTGCTAAATAATTCACGACACAATTTTAAAAAAAAGAAAGAAGTTGTTTGAGAATGAGAGGGTGTGGGTCAATGTACGGGCAATTTGGTGGGTTTAAATGAACTGTTCACTGTTTTCACGGCCACAATCTTATGTGACAGAAGACTGCATTGCCTGGCAGGCTCTTGCAAATGAATATCAGATTATATTCCACTGTATCAACTCTGGACATCTTATATCTACATCTATGAATTGTAGCTGGGTGTACTACAGCACACTATTTGGTGTGCAGTTGGCTTATCTAAAAATGACGTGGGAAGTCAATGTGCTGCACACCAATGTGACCAGTAAATGTTGCACATAAACCAGACGAAGAGTCTTCAGCCATGCAAGCACTGTGAACCTGGTGCTTTGAGCTGAATGCTAATGCTAACATAGAAAAAGGGTTTTATTTAACACCCACAATCCACAATCTTAATTTAGCATGTTAGCATGCATAACACTCGCTAATGAATGTTACTGTAATAACTTTAAGCACACTAATTGCTACAATGATACTAATATTTAAAATCATCTTATCTTTTGTACTAATTAAGGCACTATAACGACAGAAATGAACATGAGTTCACATGAGTTTTTGGTTTGTTTTATTTTGCAGATTATATCCTCATGTCATGTGTTACTTTCCATTTCCTGTCTTTGTTTTGTTTTCCCGCCCTTTATCGCTCTCACCTGTGTTCTATTAGTTAGTCCTTCCTGTGTTTAAGCCTGTGTTTTCTCTTCACTCTTTGTCAGTTCGTCTGTGTGTCGACCGGTCCTTTACACTCCTTGTGTCTCACTTGTGTTGGTGCTTGTGTTCCTTGTGTCTCCCTGGTTTGTACTGGTTTGGTTAGTTTTTGCACCTATGGATCACTGTTCCATCACTGCCGCAGTTTTAATTATCTGCCTTACCTTTGCCTGCCTTTTGAGGTTTCTTTTTGGATTTTGGACTTTGAGATCGGCTCGTCATTAAAGCTGGCTTTGTACTGTTCAACCTGCCTCTGTGTCTGTGTTTGGGTCCCTTTTTTGTAAATACTGACAGTACAAACTACTTTTCTACTTCTAGATTTTAAGCATGCATCTTATAAAAACTTCTGCTTCTTTCATAATTTAAGCTTATGGGAAAAAAGTATTTTTTGGCCAGTGTGCATCATTTGACTAAATTACATGGCCAAATTGGTTGGGTTCTAAGTGATATAAGTGCATATGAGAAATAATTGGATATTGTCTTCCCAGAAAATTCAATCTTTCGTTACTTACCAAACATAAAACAAGTTGATTCAGAACAAAGATTCCCTGGCACGGCCGGCAGGTTGTTGGGACAGACAAGGGTTTTAATTAATGTTCATTGTGGGGTGGAGGATTTCTGACACAGTTGCTCTGTAGGGATTCGGTAGCTGATTTTGATCTGTGAGTAATGAACTGTATACATGGTACTCTTATTCTGCTTCTCAGCATTTCATTCAACTTCCTAACATGTCACTGAAACTGTGTTGCAGCTGCTAGTTTTCACACTCTGTGTAAGTCATGCTTTCAAATCTGGCACCATTAAAAGCACAAACTTTTGACAGCTTATACTGTAACTGAGGGAGAGCTGAAGAGGAGGGAAGTTAATAGGTGACATTTAATTTAGCTGTTTTCAAGTATTTTTTTAATTTTGTCAAACAGCCATATGTCTGTGGAAAAATATCTAATTACAGAGTACCAATGCGGATATGAATTGGAGTGATAAATCATTATTTACCGATGTGAGAGGGCTTACTTAACCTTGGAGTGCTGGCAGAATTAAAATGTGGATTTCAGGGGGAAAACCCACTCAGTATGCTGACCGTGCCATGGAAAGAGAGCAAGAGGGGGGAAAAAAAGGAGCGCGAGAGCTGAAGATGGAGATGCAAGTAAAACCGTCAGGAAAGGGAACAGGTGCAGGGCACAGAACAACACACAGAACGACAGCAAATTGAGAGACGAGTGTTGTGTGGAGAATCTTTGGAGAAGTAAGTCAGGAGGATATAAAGGGATGAGACTGAATCAGCAGCTGGGAGGTAAGGGACAGGTAGAGGAGGGATAGTTTGGTTTGGAGGGGAGGAGGTGGGAGCGGAGGGAAAGGGGAGGGCATGTGCGGAGAGCACAAGACAGATGACAAATTGTGATTAATAGATGGGGTCCGGGGCAGCAGTGTGGAGCGCAACTCATTAATAGAGAGAATTAGAGAGGCTGTGCAACTCAATCTGCACACTGTCACTCGCAATCAAGGACCATAATCAGATCTGCACACAGAGGTAGATGTAGGAGAAAGGGGGATTCATGCACACACACACACACACACACACACACACACACATTTTTTCCTTCCTACACGGGGATTGTCCACAGGAGCATTCAATCCCCAAGTCTAAACTATCCTGAACACTTAACCCTGCGACTAAAACCCAATCATAATTCTGCTCTTAACCTGATACTGAACTTCTGAAGCTAAACTAGCATTTTCAGGAGGCAAAGATATGAGGATTTTCCATAAACTCATCCTAATTAAATAACAAAAATGTTGTTCACAGAACAAGCTCCACAGCAACTACTAAAGGGAGCATAAGATGATTGTTTTGTCAACTAAGATCAAGAATGACCTTTCAGTCTTGAAATAATAATAATAATAGGAGCATTTTGTTTGATCCTTGTCCACATAGCTAGGACATTATCTGTCAGTGCCTTTCTCAATGTGTATGACATTCTACAAAAAATTATTCATATGACTGATTTCCGAAAATGTTTACGCAACCCACATAGGTCATGTTGGCTGGTGAGTTACTACTACTACTACCGTGATTGGAGATTTATGTTGTGTTAAGCACAGAACAAAGATGATTTCTCTTTCTGACATTTTGTTTTTTCTTGGAAAAGTGTCCAAATGAGTGAAGATCCTTGTAAGTCAGGTCAGAGCATTTGTGAGTTTGCAATTGTTTTTGAAATGAGTCTTATAAAAACAATAATTTTGACCATAGTTATGTACCTTTACCTTTTTTTCTTTCTGTTTACCTGTTTTTTTCTTGCTCTGAATCAAATGTTTTATAATCATGAATAATCTTGTCATCGATTGGCATGGTTCCAGCCTTGTAACTTTAAATGAGGATATTCTGAAATACCAATGGAGTGAATGAATGGGAAATTAACTTCTGGAACCAGAGTCATTCAAAAAGTTCATTACTTCAGAGAGTTTCCAGGGCAAGGGAAAAAATTTTTGTAGAAGTAGAAAACCAGACAGGAAGAGCATTAGAATAGTCTACCCTGCTGGAATTAAGATAGAAATTAGATTATCTAAATCTTGTCTGGAAATTAAACTTTTAATTCTTGGTTTATGTTTAAGATGATGAGATGCTGATTTAGTTACTGCCTTGATGTGGCTGTTGAAACTTGGAGTATGTGTCTATTAAAGCAAAATGATTTTGTTGATTGTTGGTGTAGAAAGAAAAAAGAAAATGTATGGGGTGAGGCTAAGGGACCATAGCCAATTGGCAGAAGAGTTAAGTAAATAGGGGTGTCATCTTCGTATCTGTGACAACTACATTATTGTGATAAATGATTTGACCTAGAAAGAGGTACAGGTTGAATAATTGTGTCCCGAAGATCGAACTGTGGAATCCATCCACTTCTCTAGTCTGTCAAGAAGTATTTTACGGGCCACAGCATCACTGAAACTGATGTTTTACCTGAAACAGTATTCATCCAAATGTCATTTAACACCTTCCTCAGTAGAAATGGGACTCTAACAGTGTTTTCCTGAATTAAAATCACACACTTTGCCATCCTCTCTGACCCCCCACAAATCAGTCCCACATGGCACAGGCAAATTCATTAATAAGGTGAGAATCTAGGCAACAATTAAAAAGTGATGCAGTGTTCGTTCAGGAAGTTCAAAGTTTACCCAGAGTGGATTAAGTTCATTATTTTAGTTTCTAGGTTCCCTCATTTGTTTGTCCCTTGCCTAGAAGAATTACAGAACAAAATGATGTTTGGCACAAAACAACATGAATTGTGTTCTGACTTAACGGATGTCGACTGTTATGGTAAATGGACTTGTATGTCTATAGCACTTTTCCAGTCTACTGACCGCTCAAAGCCGCTTTACAACACTTGTCAGATTCACCCATTCACACACACATTCATACACTGATGGCAGAGGCTACCATGCAAGGTGCAAACTGCTCATCAAGATCAATTTGGGGTTCAGTATCTTGCTCAAGGACACTTCGACATGCAGCTAGGAAGACCCGGGTTTCGAACCAGCGACTTTCCCTACCCGCTCTACCTCCTGAGCTACAGCCGCCCCTGTTGGTATAAAGCCTGTCATTGGGCATCTTTTTCGGGCACATTCGCCTTTTTCTTCTAATATCTGCATGTTACTGTTTTCACAATCTCTGTTGTGTTGCAACATGAAAAAACAACCGGCTGAAGTGAACAAGCTAGCAGCTTTGATATTTTTCTTTTAGCAGGGTTTAGCCATTTTAATGCTGGGAGCTCGCCTCCTGACGTGAAAGACAAGTTCCCCTTACACTATTTTGTAGGTAGTGTGAACCATAACTGCATCCTGGGTCAAGTGCCACCAATAACGGATTGGTTTGAACAAAATATGAAGAAGCCAAAGTGCTTTTTCCTCCTGTACCAGAATGACACTTGGTGTAGCCAGACCTTTCTCCAGCGTTGACAGCACTATGTTCATATGTCAGGTATTTAAACATTAATCATCATTAAGTCTTCATCAAAAGATGTTTTACAATTTTATAATGTCTCTTACAGGAGTTTGCATGGCCATAAGATGTTCTATTCAGGTAAACAGAAGAACAGGTTTAAAGATACGTCTTCTGATAATGACAGTCTTGCCATCCCATGCAGAAAAATTAAAATCCAATTTTCCACTAGGTCGATATTCACACACTAAACAATCCCATGTTACTGTATGCACTTCCAATGTGATGCTTTGACCCCTACATTTCCATTACCCCTGCTGCCTCTCCATTCCCCGTCCTTCTGACCTGTGAGATTGTAGGTCAGGTTAAGCCCTTTTCCCCAGCCACTTACTTGGCTTGTTTTTGTGACTCGCTGTATTGACAGCACCTCCACCTTGACTGAGCCTGTTAAAGCCATGGTAACCTCTCTGATCACATGCTGTGTCTCTGCTTACACACTGATTGGTTTTACTGATTGTCCTAAACAGGGAGAGTGAATGTCCTGCTGGTAAATCACATCACCCCCGTCCAGCTGTATCTATGTATCATCTGTATCGTCATGATGCTGTCTGAACAACCAGAGTGTATGAGCTGCAATGACTCATTCCAACACGCAAAACCTGTTTTTAATGACCATAAATCCAGAGTGACACAGTGGCGTGTTGGCCTGCAGAGACCAGAGTTGAAACTGCTGTGTTGGGAGGACATGTAACTCTTGCCGGTTCCAGGAGCTTCATTATGTCACTGAAGACAATTTCACCTCAGCATGACATAATATGATTTTAAGGATTAATATTATGTTGATTTCCACTTTTTCACCTGAACAGCAACAAATCAAATGCCAATATATACGATTATGCATCATCATGTTTATAATAATGTGATAAATAACTATAATTTAATGATCACACTTATGCACCAGCCTGTAATAATGCCACCAAATCAGCGTATGAGGGTTGTAATGAAAACAAAGAAACTTTTTGCCAAATTTAACACAAGAATGGCACTTAGTAGAGTGCTAACCTCCACCTAGACACAACAGCCCCCTTTATCCACATCAAAATCTACTCACTCTTAGATACCAGCCACCTTTTTTTTTCATCAAGATCCACATGATATTCCTTGAAAAGTTTTTTTTCTGTAGTGCTTGTGTAAACCGCCTGGCTAATTAACCAAGCGATACACATAATCTCCTTGGTAGAGGTAACAAAACAGTTTCAAAAGAACAAACAAGACTACTAACTTATATGGTGCACTCTAAGTTCCTCGTAGTCTCTTTTATATAATTGAGTGTTTTTTTGTTAAGAGAGAGAGATTTATTAACAGAATAATCAGGTTTCAGCTAAAAGCACCATGATTATAAGGCACTCTTGTCCGTAAGACAGAAAAAACAGAAAAAAGTAGAGGAACTGTGGCCGAGGTCTCGCAGCTTCAGACGTATCTTGTGATTGTGGTCTAAACCAGACAGCAGGTTGTGAAACTATCAACACAGCACAGTGGAAAGGTCATATTCTCGTCAGGACAAAGACCAAGATATATGGTTTGAGTCAAATATATATAGTTACATGATAAATTGGCATCACATATACTGTATCAATTATACTCTGCTTTTGGAGGTATAGTGAATTGTTCTGTCTGTTACTCAATCAAACATCACATGGCCTTGCCTGTTGTTGCCTGTTGCCTACTGTATGGTCTGTCCTCAGGTTTTTGTGTCTCAGAAAAGATTAAGTGGTCTAAATACTCCCCTATACTTCATACAGCGCTATAAATAGTTACATTGAGATTTTTTTTCATTTTCTGCTACTTTATATTCCACTCCACTAGAAACATTTGTTTGATAACTCTAGCTACCTGTACTTTGCAGATTTCATGCTTCATTAGAGCCAACGTAGAGTTTTTAATTAATCTATTGCAGCAGTTTAGTAAAAAGAAAAAAATGCTGAATTTTGCATCAAGATAATTGATTTAAAGCTGCTGTAAGCATTATTTTCTTATTAAAGTTAATATTAAGTAGCTCTATATTCCAACAATAATCACTGTGATAGAGTGTTTGGTCAGTTACTTGTGTCTCTTATCCAGCTCATGCAGTAAAAGAGAAAGAAATGTTGTGGTATCCCGGCCCACTGTATAATCAGGACAGAGAACTCCAGAAAGAGCCAGTCCTGTCTGCTCTGGGACCGGACAGAGAGCAGGATGCTCCTGGTTTGGTACCTACACAGGCAGGGAAAGCTACCAATTCCAACACTCCTGGATGTCGGCTTATACTATGAAACAGGCCAAGCAAAGAAAAATGCTTGAAGAGAAGAAAGAGGCAAAGAGAGCTGCCTTGAAAAAAAAGTTGTGCAGCTTACAGCAGCTTTAATGTCAGTTACTTGAAGACTTTTACTCAATTACTATTCAAATGAGCGACGATCACTTTTACCAAAGTCATGTTTTAACACATGACTTTTGGGTTACTTTTTATAACACTGACTGCCTGAGGAAACTCTCCTCTGTTGCTTTCTCCAAGGTTTCATCTTTTTTCTGTTTAAGTGAGTTTTTTTACTCCCACAAGAAGGGGTTTGATTTTGTTTTTATTTTGGAAATTTTATATTTTGGGCTGTATAAATAGAATTGACTTGACTCGGCTTCATGGCCATACTTGTGAATTTAATGACAAATTGTGATACATTATATATAAGTTTTACTCACCTAGAAAAATCATCCTATTTTACAAGCAGCTGCCCTGAGCCCAGCTGGGTTCAGTTTTTTCTCTTTTTCTGGCTTATTGACGCAGTTGAGTCAGTGGACCTTTGAGTTAGCAACAGCCAAGACTTAACACAGTAACCACCAGGTCTGCAGATCCTCCTGTCTGTTGTTCCTGTGTAGCCTTCATATCAATTACACCTCTGCAGCTCGGACACTTGAAGGTCAGAAAAGAGATATCAGAGTCAAGAACATGAGAGTGTGAACATGTGCTACATTACAGGGTAATAACGGATTATGAGGTTATATTTTGTCACAGAAGAGACTGAGAATTGTACAATCCAAAAGCAAAGATCCAACTGTTTGTTCATGCAAACCTTAGCTTTAATTAAACACAGGCGAGGATGATGCAGTGCAGACAAGAACATATAGATATCATATATCATGAGGAAAAAGGGTTGGAGACAGATATAATCGCTTCACAGCTTATATATTCATCGGCTTAGTTAATATTTCATGGGGCTTTAAAAACCTCATTCTCTCTAAATTGTCCTCCCTTCTTGGCAATAATAATTTAAATGCAGGGAGCCTCGGAGTGTGACACCAGTGTGTCGGAGCCCACATGTAAATTATATGTGTATGTGTGCACATATGTATGCATGTGGGCACTCACATGCATGCCATAAAGTCTCATAAAGAAGCACTGCCAGGCACACACACATAGGAGCGGTTGAAAGACGATGCTGTACAAGCACATGTTCACAGATGCAGAAATTTTCTTTAGCTTCTCTGCTTCACATCTGCCAATTTCGACCACACGGTTTCTCACTTTCCGACAAGCAGTAGTTATTTTCTATCTCCAAATGCAAATGTGACTAGAGGCTTGGTATCTGCCTGAGGGCTCAGTCGGCTGACAGTATGCATTCTGGGGAGTGATCTATTGATCCATATTCAATATCTGCTACTCTCTCCTGCTCAGTAAAGTTGGGGGATGAATAAATAAGGGGCAGAACTGACAGTACATACAAGTACATGTGTGCCTTAGAGAGCTAAATGCTTCACTCGCCTTTTTCTTGTATAAATGCCCCCAAGAACAACATTATGTCTATAAAACATTTCAGGACAGATGTGTTTATAATTTCAGGGAGAGAAACACCTGAACAAAATCTAACATTTCAGAGGAGCCTCTGTTCTATAACATTCAATTAGAAATAACAAAAGCAATTAATGGAATCTATAAATGTAAAGCCAGGGAGAGAGAAAGGAGAAAGAAAAAAAAAAGATAAGAGACCAGGAGCAGATGAAGGAGGAGGAGGGGGGTTGTCAGCAGCGATACATCTTTCATCTCTAACGAGGTCTGAAAGCTGCAGAAACGCACACATTGACAACAAGCCGGAGAACACCCCTCTCCTCCTTTCACCTTATCCTCTCCACTCCGCTGTCCTGCCTGATGTGTGTCAGTCTCACATCTGGATAACCCACACTTTACTCACACTACTGTCTCCTCACACCTGCTGTTCTGGCAAATACAGCTCACAACACAAGTAAATCTCAGTCATACCTAAAAATTTTAACATATTACATACTGTATGATCTATGAATAAATGACATGTTTTGTTGTGTCGAATAAGGATGCTGTAAGAATAATATTATTTTCTGGTTGTGTAATGCCAATAAATCTTCAGTATGTGAACGGAAACGAACAACCTTTGATTGAACTATTAAATAGATGTAGTCATTTGGTTTGTGAAAAGGTCACCCGCAGGATGGGTGTGTGTGTGTGTGTGTGTGTGTGTGTGTGTGGGCGGGGGGGCAGGCAGATGCTGAGGAGAGAGAAGCAGGACGGAGAATACAACAAGTGAGTGAACTGTTGCTCCGCGAATAAAGTCGCTTTCTGCAGCGGGATTTGTGCACGCCGGAAGTCTGTCAAAGTAACTCGTCAGAATATGTGATTTTTTTTATTAGGAGGAGCCACTTTGTCTTTTTACTGTTCGTCACTCTTGTTGTTTTAATATCCTCCGTGTCTGCTCGGACTGCCTCTGAGCGCTGCCTCGAGCATCTTCGGACGGCGCGGTCCGTCCACCATGCAGCAGGAGTCCTGGATGAAATGCTGCAAGTTTAAATATTAGTGTGTGTTTGTGTGTGTGCGTGCGTGTGTGTGCTTTAGTGTGTGTGTGCGTGTGTGTTTGTGCGTGCGACTTTGAGTTTCTGCATCGCAGCGCAACTTCACCCGATGCCACGGTGAAGAGAAAAGCGCTCAGTCAGTCTTTGGGAAGGATTTCATCCCGGTCTTGGAACCAGTTTTTCTCTGCGGCGTGTCCACCCGAAACCGCAGCAAGAACAACCACTGAGAAGAACAAGAGGAGGAAAAAACAAACAAACAAACAATCAAACAAACAAACAGGTGAGCTGATGTGAGTTTTTATTTTGCAGACTGTCAGAAGTTTTCTGGTGATTCATTCTCTCATCTGTTTTAAATTCAGTTCACTATTTTAATTAAAAAGGGAATTTGTAGCCTATTAATTAGAGTGTTTTTTGCTGTTTGTAGCACAATGTATGAAGGTATGGGCCTACACTGCTATAATAACATGCAGCTGTGAACCCAGCTCGTCTGATTATTATATTAATGATGCTTCATGTCTTTACTTTTATAAATAATCATACATGTTTAACTTATAATGAGCCCTTTTCTCTAGCATCTAACATTTTATTATTTAAATTGTTGAATGCAAATTGAAATATTTATTAATTACATGTTTTATCTGTTATATATTTCTTCTATATTTAAGGTTAAGAGTTCACAGGTGTTATAACAAAGGGTTTTGGTTTTATGAGTCCCTGATTGCTTATTTAATTATATATGTGTGTCCTCTTTTCCTTCTAGATCGCTGTGCTAAAATGTTTCCCGCTTCATCCATGCTGCCTTTAAAACACGGGTTTCCACGTTCAGTTCACATAGCCTTTTTATGACCTGCAACACATCTGTGCTTTGAAAGGTGGAATAGACTGCTGAGCTAAATCTAAACCAAACAACACTGATCAGGAGAAAGGGAAAGAGGTGTGAGCCCATCAAAGCAGGGGGGAAGGAAGAAGAGAGCATATATTTAGCAGTTTCCGCGTTCTTCTCCTCTCATCCCTGGACAGACAAGTAAAGCGCCCTTCCCCATATGTGGTGGGTGAGATGAACTCCAGTGGGAATACTGTAGACCCCACCTGACAGCTCTCTGCCTGAGCAACTGAAAGCTTTTTACTGGAGCCTCCACAACCACGAAGCAGGATTAAAAAAAAACTTAAAATTGCCAACTCAACTGAGATATAGAATATATGTTATTTTTGGCTTGTAAAATGAGGTTTTATCTTTAGTTTCATGCAAACAAAGGATACAAAACAAACGTACTGAACATCAAGAAATGGAAAAATTATTTTGTCATTCTCCCCCCGACTTCTGATTTTCTCCTCTCTTAGACTTGCTGCTCCTAGAATAGCCCCCTGTTCCTTTCCTCTGCCCCACACAATCACACATTTCCTTCCTACACCCTTTCAATACACTAGTTAATTTCTACTCAGAGTTCAGTCTGGCCGGCACAACCATTCCAGCTAAGGGGGAGGAGGACTTCCTCACACTGGCCGCCTCCCGGCTCAGCCGAAAGAAACGTGTCATTGGGGCTGGCGTCGGCGTGGCCATGGTTCTGGTCCTGCTG